>JAODKC010000085.1:789866-801629 GCA_026777985.1 Mormyrops attenuatus
TAAAGAAAAGACTGTCATAGGCAAGATGCAACCAGAACATTCTGGACTAGGTCGTCCCCCCCCCCCCCCAGCTGCCTGTGATCCGGTGCCAAGCCGGCAATGCCAGTGGGCCCTCCGTGCCTGCTGTGAGAAGCAGCGGCTAAGGTTCACGCTTAGCGGTACGTCCATCCCCTCCCCTCCTCTCCCACCCCCCCTTCACTGCAGAGGCGAACTCCGGAGGGCACCATGGCCCCGGAACCTGCCGGACCCATTGGTTCGCCTCTCGGCAATCATCACCCCTTCCCATTGCCGGCCGACATCTCTCCCGGCAACCACCCCATAATGACACGTCTATGAGATAAAAGCGTTTGCATTAATGTAATTGTCTACCTTTTTTCTCTTTAGTCTAATCTACCTCCCTGCCTCCTTTCCCCTCTCTCTTTCTCTCTCTCTCGGTCTCTCCATCGCCCAGCCGCCTGCTCCTTTTCTCTGCGGCAGTTAAGTCTGTCTGCGTGACACCTGTTTTTGTCTCCTCTGATCCTACGACGCGCTTTCCGCTGACAGGCTTTCTGCCCCGCGAACGCGTCCTGCCAGACACGAACATAATAAAAAATGAAGAAGTGCTTGTCAGAGTTGCTGCCAACGTAGAGATGAAATAAAATGTGGAAAAAATAAAAAGGGAGAAAGAAATGGGAGAGAACGAAACAGAAATTCCTGACAGTTCTGAAGGGGATTAGAAGGATTCGGCGTGGGCCGCTGACGGTCGCTGATGGCGCTCTCTCCCTCTCCCAGCCAAACAGGTGTTTCCTTTCATCTTTTTCCCCTCCGTTCCTCCTTCTCTTCTGTAGTTCATGTCCCTGAATGTCAGAGGATGTATTGATTGATGACGGCCCGGTTTTGCGGCGAATCAAAAATGCAGGTACGTCTCACATAGATAATTGATAAACACCACAGGTTTTTGTTTTTCTCTCTTTCGTATTCTTTTTTTCTTATAACCCGAGGTCATGGAGCGACACTGGGCCGGATCACAGAAAGCGCTACCAGATGGAAGTCAACGCCGACTCGGCCCGGCCCAAAAACAGGCGTGCTCCGGAAGAGAGCGGGGAAACCGAGGGCCTTGCTGAGCACCGCTGTTTGATGATAAGAACTGTCGGGGATCGTTTGTAAGGGTGCCATGTGATGTGAGGGGCGTGGCTTTGAGGTGACCCCCCCCCCCCCTCCCCGACCAGGCACAGCTCAAGATTAAAATCTAAGCTGCATCTGGCACATTCAGTGTAATGTTACGTCGCAAGAGTTACGTTACAGATAAGCGTGAAAGCGGGTCAGGGTGTACATGTGCGCATCAAACGTGCTCCTAATCCTGCAATACTGCCCCCAAGAGGCCAAATCCAGACCTACATCCTCGATCCAAAGGGTCACCCTCCCTGGAATACCTGCTTGCCAGATAGCCACAGTATTTTTATATTTAATTAGCAGATGCTTTTTGATTCAAAGCAACATATATATGTTTTTTGAGATCGTAATGTCAGCCAATCCCTGGAGCTGTTACAGGTTAAAGGCCTTGCCCAAGAGCTTAGTGGTGACATCAATCTGTTGGCCCTGGGATTTGAACCAGAAACCTTCTGATCAAAGACACATTGAGTCACACACCTCCCCCCAGTAAAGGTCCTACTACCCAGCCAGCTGGAGTGTGCTTGGTGAGCAGGTGTAGGAAACACAGAAGGCGTGGTGCAGGTAGACAGGAAAGGGAACAGCCTGGAAAAATGGGCCCAAACCTGACCTGTTTGACTCCTGGTCCTGGCCAGGCAGACACAGCTGGACAGGCCCAGATTCCTGAACATCAGCATAACACACCCCAAAGCTGAGGTCAGAAGAAAGGAAGGGGACTTCCAAAACGGTGTAAGCAGGCGTAATTAGTCAATGTAAGACAGTAGGGGGCGTGGTAGTTATGGGAGTCCACTTTGAACCCAGAGGTTGTCTATTCAAACTCTCCATGAAACAGGAAAGCAGGCAAGAACCTGGAGGAGGGACGTGCAGAGGGGAGGGGGGGGGGGGGTCGCCTTACCGTGGGCCACCCAGCCGTGCTTGCAGTGGTCACATGTTCGCAGGTTGATCTTTCCCGGCTGGAAACACTCACATGTGCAGTTCACCAAAGTGCAGCGGATGGCCTGGTGAAAAGGAGGGAGAGAGGGGTCAGGGACCAATCAAATGCACCCACTGACAGAGACGCGCTGCGTCATAAACATGTGAAAAACAAAACAAGGGCTCGAAATTGCAGGCCATGATCTCTGATGTTCTCTGACAGTATCTTCAATCAACACAGCAACAAATCATCATCCAGATTATATAAAACGTCTAGCTAATAAAACATCTAGCTACCAGCAGCTGGTGGAAGCCGTATTGGGCTCAAACTGTGCCACAGCCTACAAGATTGTGACAGAAGACACGAGTCTAGAGTAGCATGTTAAAAACCTGCTACAGAGTTTAAAGGGCCCTGTATTGACAGAAAATAGTCTTTTAATTCACCCAGAAGTTTGTCTATAATTAAAAGTGCCTTTGTAATTAAGCACCTGCGCCATATAATCGTACTAATTACAGTAAAATGGCGACTGGAGAAAATCAGAGTGTCACAGTTAGGGTCACAGTCCTGGGAAGTAAAGGGGACATGGTGTGATGGGACACCAGTCCATCACACACACACACACAGACAGACAGACTACGGGGATTTCAGGTCCCCAAATGACCTTTTGAAAAAACTATGATGTGGAGAAAAAGAATGTTTGGTGAGAAATGGGGCTCATAAATCAGCAAAAGCCGGAAGCTGCTTTAAATAGTACCGCTTATACCTATAGTACCGCTTATACCTGTATCCACTGTATGTGCTTAAACTCAGTCAATCTCCAAGTCATTCTGTACTCTGTGTACTGTTGCTGCCAGAAAAATCAGCGCACTAAACATGACCCACAGTCTACCTGCCTCAGCAAATGGAGAGGCACTATTTGTTTGTTTTTCGTTCTCTCTTTCTTTCATTCTTTCTTTCGGCACTGCTGTGTGATGTTCAAAGAGAATGTCAGGCATTACCTGGCCATGGACCAGAACCTCACAAGGCAAACCAGGCCCAGATACAACCCGGTGACCTCCCCCTGTTCTCAGCCCATCCCTAATCAGCGCTGAATGACCCACACAACAGTCCCTCAAGCATTACGTCACACGTCCTCTATTTAGTACAGAAACAACCACTTTCCCCACCTCCCCCCTTTCCCGGTGGGGGGGGGGAGTAAGACAATGTACATTAACTCCAGCCCCCTCGGCCTGGACATTACATAATATCTCTATACCGTGCAATAAAATTCACTGACAGCTCATTCTGTAGGGGCTTAAGAGGTGTCATGTGACTGTAGCTTCACAGTTTAATTGATCTGGAATGATGTGGCCCCCAGCCGTAACTATGGGGGCCCCTCATCGCCACCGTAAACACAAAACAGCCACCCAGCTCATACTACAAAGCGGGGGCGACGCGCAGATATAAATCAGCCTCCCGTTTCTCTGCGCCACTAATCCAGGATGTGGGAGAAATTTCCAGAACATAGACACTGTATTGTAATCGAGCCGGAGAATGGTCCCAGCAAGGGACTCTAAATCATCTCTGGCCAGACTGTGTGATTTTTCTTGAAACTTAAAAATTAAAAAAAAGGACACAAGAACACATATACTAAACAAAGTGTAAAGTACTGCAGTTACTGAGTTTTTAAAGACTTGATTAGAGACGCTAGTACTTATATCAGCTGTGAGTACTCACATACTGGTGGTATTCAGGACGTAAAAGCCCTGGCCGTTGAGTGAGCTCACCTCTGTCAATGTGATGCAACCCCCCCCCCCCCCAACAAAAACGTATTTAATCTCTCCCTTCTGCAGAATCGTCGTCCTCTGATCATGAAGTACTGCCTTCCTTCCGCCGCGGTCACATTACACTCGCGTCAAGTCATATTTCTGTCGGGGATCCTCTAATAGCGAGTCCCAATGCGCGACATGGAACGTGGCCGCCTGTTTCCTGTGGGGGCGCTCGGGTCATGCGAGCCCCCTCCCTGAATGGGGCTGGTCCGCTGGTCTGCTAACCATCACTGCAAATCTTTTGAAGGTTTTCTCTACTCCCCCCCCCATTCAAAATTTGTGCGTAATGTTGCATGAAAGACTTTGCTGGGATTGAGTAGAGACTCGCATGGACTCAGGTCCAGAAAATGAAGCATCCTGCGCTGTCCCATGGAGGACAGGCCTCGCTGTGACGGGAGTCCAGCCCAAATAAGCCTCGGACTCGGCAGCTCTCTCTCACCATGGTATCACCTCAGCATGACCTTTTTGCCATTTACCAGCAGTCAAGCTGATTGCGTTTATTTACCCTCCCATCCAGCAGGGGGCGGCTATTAAAAGAATTTATTTACTCTCTTCGCTCCCTTTAAGCCGGCGGCCGGCCTGACCTTGCGTGAAACCTGACACGGCAGCTTAAAACCCGCCACAATGTGGCATAGGAGGATGTGTTAAAGGGCCTGCACGTGTCTCAGGAAAATCTGGGCGTGGCTTTTCCAAAGGAATCCATTTCCTCGGGTTTGTGAACTGAGCTCATCATGGTGAGAGGTATAGGACGTTCGACAAAAAAGAACTGCCCTAAGCCTGTGTTTATCACTTCCCAAGCTTGGCCACAAGGTGGCATAATGGCTAAAAAACCACACCAATACAACTGTCCAAATAGTGAAAAACTAGTAATGTGCCCTTGGGTAGGGCACACAAAACGGCAAACTTATTCATTCATGAGGACAGTTAAAGTCCTGTAAGGTAGCACAGATAATTCAGCAGCAGGGGCGGGGGGGCTTCCTGGTCCCCCAGCAGTCGGAGCTCCTGCTCGAGGCATTCACACGTCTGTCACCATGACATGGGTGCACTGTTATCGGCTCCACAGCTCCTTGCTGTGCATTTTGCACTAAAATGTCTAGCCAGTGTTTCCTCTCTGGCTCAGAGGAAAAGGGACCGTGTGAAGGAGGTGAAGGGTGGGAAACACAACGTTTTCATCAGGCACTCTCACTGGACAACAATAACACCAGCCAACAGTTTCAAGGACCCGTACCCAAAATGCCATTGTGTCCTTTTTTCAGTCTCTTTAGCTCTTACTTTCCACCATGTCCTTTTTTTTACAGTATTTATTTTATTGTATTCTTTCTCAAACCATTAGCTCAGACTGCAGGTGTGACTTGTTGTGAGATGTTCTGGTTGGATGAGCGTTCTGATCCTGCGTTGAATAAGATAAGATAAGATTCCCCACAAGTGGGAAATTTGCATCGTCACGGCAGAAAGTGGACAGAATAAAGGCCCCCAGACAGTGGAAACGGTGCAAGCTGCCGGACAGTCCAGCCGGCACAATCTATCTATCTGGTCAGTTCCATGCCCCCCCCCCCGAGCATCAGAGGTTCCCCCACCAATGGTTCTGTACCAATGGACTCTTTTGTCAGAATCCCATAACTTTCGCACCGATGGTACGCAAGTGGATTTTCACAGAAGCGGACCAGGCTGTCTTCTCTTGTCAGTGTTCTTGACTCCGATGCCTCGACAATCACGAGCTCCAGCCAAAATATTTATCCCCAGGTAAAGAAAACAAAAGACAGGGAGCAAAACTGAAGCTTCCCGAGTCAGCAGCCACTGCAGAACAGATGACACCGGGCTGGATCCAAATGCCAGCTGGCACCATCACACACCTGAACTCTGACTCCCGTATTTGTGGAAAAATACCTGTTTTCGAGTTCTTTGTGCCAACATTTGCAAATAAAAACTGAGATACAGATAAAAATTCTAGGAAAAAAAAATACAACACTGGCAGGGAGATGACACGATTCCTCAAGTTTAAGCTCATCAGGAACTACGTCTGCATGAAAAACCCAGATACAAAAACCTTTTCATTTCTGCTGTCGGGAGTCTGACTGAGATTAAAAAAAAAATCCAGCCAGTTACCAAATTCAGACCAATTTATTTTTGGATTGACTTCACACTCTCTTTAGAATCTGAAAAAGATCTCAAAAAGGCCAAAGATATTCCGAAAAGAATAAGCCCACACCCATATAGACAAGAGATAGTAATCCCTGGGAAAGGGGTGGCAACAGTGGGATGAGAACTGTCTAGTACCACCAGCAGAGCCAGTATGGTGATCTAAGGACAGGGCAACAAAAGCACCTGCATTTCTATGGATACACTGATCAGCCTGTGATGAGCTGTTAAGTGATTAAGAATGTCAGGCCCAAGCAATCGAAGTTAAGTTTACCAGGTTCCAGGTTCCTTCAAGTGTGATGTCCTAATTGCCCAAATAACAATCTCCATTTTTTGGATCTCCGGTTCTGTTAATTATCTCCGTCGGCTGTTAACGGGCTAAACATAAGAACTGACATAACCGGGAGTTTCAGCTGCTCCCTTTGCCTTCCGCAGTGAACTCTTCTCATAAACAGCCTGTCAGGCATCAAGAAAGACAGGTTTAAAAACAAAGCAAGATGCAATGAGATTAAACAATGGAACCAGATGCCTTCCGTATGTTTGCGATGCGGCGCTTTTCCGAAAAGGGGCGGCCGTGACCCCGGCAGAGACCGAAGGGCATCACACTGAATTCGAAAGTGCCATGAAGCCACAAAAACAGGACCACCTGGAGTGAGTCCTTATCGGCCCTAAGCTAATCACTGTAGCTACATGTGCCTCACATGCCTCTGATCGTGTGAGTACTCAGACGTTTTCACAAAATAAAGTACCAAAGACGGGAACAAAAAAAACTGGTTTGATACACATGCATGTCCGTAAAAACAATAGACATATTTAACACTTGGACATGCAATATAAAAATCTATATTTATGAAGTATAAATACAAAGGTCACATGAGCTATAATTTTTTGAAGCTAGGTAACCAACATGTATGAATAAAAAAGAAGCACTTCGCAGGCTCTCTTTATGACCTGTTCCATGCCCCCTGACCTTTCGTTGAGCCCGTGGGCCACATCCATCCACATAATTTTGGACACATGTCTATAACACCACGTCTCAGTTCCAGCCAGGAGCGGCCGAGATGTTTTCAAAGATGTGCTCATTCCAAAGTTTCTAGCGCACCCTCACTCCCTTCTCTCTGGTATGCGCGCTGGACTTACAGCCCTCCTGTACGCAAACTGCTCCTATTTTTTTTTCCTTTCCAGGCCGCGTATCACAGGTTTTGGCCACGTTAACCGAAGGCCTATCAGCCACCGTACCCATTCAGAGGCATGATGTCCTAGCAGAGGCATTGAACTTTAAATTTGCCAGGATTTGATATCGGCCATCACTGATGCCTCGTAAATAATGGTAGCCACTTCCTCAGCAGCAGGACGCTATGAATTAGATTATTACTGGACGCTGCAAACGGGAGGGCTGTTAGATGCAAAGAGATTCTCTGCTCTCTTCAAAGCGGCTCAGCCTTGGAGCAGAATCCTGTGTGCTCTGATGGCGTGGATCATTTTGAGGAGTAAGGAGTGCGTGCAGGGTGCGGGGGCGCGGGGGGGAGCAGCCAGGGGAGGTTACTGGGAGCGGCCGTGACTGATCTCTTCTCCCTTTGACTGCCGTCACCTACTGATTTCATCCAGGTGTTTTATAGCTATCTGGAGGCACTGGAGGTTCAGATGAAGAACTCCGCCGATTCGATCGTCTGGGTTTACGCATTCCTGGCACAGATGGTGGACAGGTACTGCAACTGCTGGACCTTCTTGCATGTTACTCCCACCTTGGGAGAAGCAAAGCGAGCTGGGAAGGCAACGTAGAACTTAAAAAGGAATAAATAAAATCCGTCGACAAGTATCCCTGACGATAAACAAGTAGGATTGCGAATAACAGCCCTCGGGGGGGTGGGGTGGGGGGGGGGATACGGGAGAAGGAAAACAACATATGATCTGTTTCTCCTGTCCCTACAGAGCAGGAGGCATGAGCAGGAGCAAGCACACACAACAAGTTCATTTACATGTTTGTCTGTGTGTAAGTTGTTTCGTTTTGGACTCCCGACAGAGGTTAACCTGGGAGAGGTGCTATTCGTTTGAGTGGATTCATTAAGAGAAAAAAAGGCATTTTTTTCACTGGTTTTAAGTCTTGGCGTGTTCACAACGTGTTTTACGATCTCAGCGCTGGGAGGAGATTCAGCCGAATCGACAGAAAAGAGCTTTCATTAAATTAACAGAAGAGGGGGCACTTGGGTTGTCCTCCAATCAGCGCTTTTTGCCGCGCTGTAATATTTAAAAAAATCTCTTCTCCCTTTCCAAATGTATTTTGTGGGTCCACATTGTAAAAAAAAATCCATAAAGAAAACAGGAAACAGGCCCAGAGTAAGAACAGCGCACACAGCTCGCTTGCAGGATGCTGCCCGATCGCTCACCACATGTGCAGATGACCAGTCGGCTTTGGGCCATCGCACCCGGTTTATGTAGCGCACAGCGGCCGAGCAGATGTGACACGTCTGCGTGCTGTCGGGCGTGTTTCCCTCAAAAAATACCAAGAATTTGACTCCGATTCAGCTTCCGCCAACTGTCCGAAACTCAAGGCCACTGAAAGTCTGAATCTCGATGAGAAAGTCGGCTCAGAGGAGGATTAACTGCTGCAGATACTGGTTTAGGGCACCCGAGAAGCATCATCCAATCAGCTTCACGTGGCCCTAAGGACAGCCAATGACGACAATGATATCTGTGACAATCCCGATTCCTCATTCCCATGTCCCTCCGCTGTCCTACTTTGTCAGATTAAACCAGGGCTTTCACATCTAGTAAAAATGTGCAGGACAGCATCAAGTGGAAACTCCATGGTCAGGTCAGGGAAACTCCCAGCATGCACCGACAGCCTGTCAGTTGTCGGCAGTAATTAAAAGGGGGGAGACGTAGCGCAGAGTCATGTCGTGAGCTGGTCACAACAGCTAGCCTAGACCACACAGAGAGTGTAGGCTGGATGTCTGTGCGTGAGGAGCTTTGGCCAGAGCGTGTGGGGGGGCCCACGATCCGCACAGCATCTACCCCACCCCCGTCTCACAGTGACGGCTGCGGTGCTCACAGGGAAAGCGGCTCACGAGCACCGGCGTGACCCCGATGGGGTGGGGGGGGTCAAACAGGGGCTTCAAACCCTGACGCTAATCCGACGGCAGGGCGCGCCTGTATCTGCTGAAACTAAACAGGCATCTGGTAACTTTCTGAAGGCAACAAAAAAAAAACATAACAGACGAATCCTGCTTTGACATGGCTGGCGGAAGCAACGTCACCAAAACCACGCCGGCAGGTCCACCCCACGCCGCTGTTTTTTCAGGCACTCCTGTGGACGCCCGTCTGCCCGCGGCTAGGTCCTCGCAAAAGGCTGGTGGTGGGAAGCCTTCGCAACGCTATGCACAAACAAATGTTTGTGTAATAATTCATTTGCAAACAGCTGGCCACCCCGACCTCACAGCTGTTCCTCCATTCTGCCTGTTCATTTTTGTACGAATTAAAAGCGAATCTCGGTGCTATGGCCCCTGGGGGCCGGCGACACCCCTGTGCAGGAGCGCTGGGTCCAAGTGGCCACTAGGAACGCGTACGCCCCCCACCCTCATAATTACCTCGCACATGTTTGAGACGTCTCTGATGAGCCGGCTCTCGCTTTGCTGAGTCGCATTCCAGAGGGGAGGGGGCTGCCTCCCCCAGGCTCCCACGCGTGGGGCAGGGTGGGGTGGGGTGGGGTGTGGAGCAGGGTCCCTCCTGGTGGCCGGATCGGGGTGGAGCTGGGGGGGGACTCTAGCGTATGTCGGCAAAGCCGCCTAGAAGCTCCATGGCTCCTGTGACACCGACACTGTGGTGCCGGGGCGTGTGTGTGTGTGTGTGTGTGTGTGTGAGAGAGAGAGAGAGAGAAAAGTCCATGCGGGCGTCCTCTTTATCAGCCTGACAAAGTTCACAGATAGGGAGCTGCCGCAGTCACAGGATGCACCCACTGAGCCTGTCGTGACGGATCGGCGCCGCCTGCGCCCCCCATCATTCCCCTTGCCCCCACGACCTCACATACACACGAGGCATCCCAAGACCCTGGAGTGTCTGAATGGAGGTGATCATGTGACACACCTCTGCTGTTACTGTATTTTAAATCCAGGCTGAGGGGGGTATGAACAATTAAAGCGTGTTTTCTGTTGTGATCCCGATAGCTGCTGAAGAATCGGTATGACACAATATTAAGCTGTGACATCAGCAAGACAGTAGGGTTGTAAAGCCTAAAACCTGATAGTGAGCAGGTAGGCAGGTCCAGCATACGGCACCATACATGCTATTATACACTGCGCTGCACACGCCATTTTACACAACACCGTACATGCCATTATGCACGGCTCACTGTATACACCATTATACATGGCACACTGTACATGACATTATACACAGCGCTGCACACACCATTTTACACGGCACACTGTACATGCCATTATACTTGGCACTGTACACACATTATACACACCACTGTACATGTTACTGTACACGCCATTATGCATGGCACACTGTGCACGCGATTATTCACGGCACACCGTACATGCCATTATACACATCACCATACATGCCATTATACACGGCACACTGTGCACGCCATTATACACAGCACTGTACATGTTACTGCACGTGCCATTTTACATGCCGCTGTACACGCCATTACGCCTGGCTCAATGTACACACATGCCATTTTACACGGCACCATACACAGCATTATACATGGCACACTGTACACGCCATTATACACAGCACTGTACACATCCCTATACACACTGTCACATGGCATTCTATGCATCACTATACACAGTTACACATGTCATATGTATGTTACTATGCATATCATATATTTATGTGTAAGTATACAAATCTGTTTCGCGTCACATGGAGACTCACCCCTATATCTGTCATTCTTCAGGTCGCTATATGTATCATACGTGTCATTATACACGTCAGTATACATTCTGTCACCCTGAATGTTGCTACACACATCTCTTTATATATCAGTATACACATCTGTGTCACATCATACAGAAACACGTCACTATACACGTCACCCTATATGTCATTTGGCACGATGAGCTTGGGAAAGAGATGACTTGTCACCGGGGTTGTGGCAATCCCCCTCCCCAGGCGTCTGTGCTCTGACACCCCCCCCCCCATGCCAGTCATGACGCTATCGGCAGATGTGAGCCCGTCTCCCAAACCAAACTCACAGAATTAAGCAATTAGCCCTACAAATTGTGACAGACTTTTTTTGTACACGATCATGAGAACCACACAGCCTTAACGAGTCACACGCATGCCCCTCCCCCCCAGACCCCCAGCCTCTGATTCCTGTATCCCATATTTATAATTTTACCACATCCTAACAATAACATGACCAAGAACTGGTGTAAAACACGCGGTCCTGACTAATGAATCACACACTCCTCCGCAGAAGGCGGTAAGTGTTAGCAGCTGTGAGTGCCTCTCGGCTTGGCAGCGCGGCCCTGCTGGCGGAACGAGGCCGGCGCGTCTCGGCGCAGCTGCGAGGGGGGGCCCGCAGCACCTCCCCCCCCAGACTCATTTTTCTCCCGGCCCCTGTCTTTTTGCAGGCTTGTCCCACACAAGCCCCTCAGCCTTCTTTGTGTTGACAGGCATCCAGGACTTCCAGAAGCTTCTCTCTCAGATGTGCTGAACTAAGGGGACAATGGAAGGAGCTGGTCGAGTCACGCAATTACGCAGCGAGGCACACGTGAAGAGGTGGCGGCGGGGGGG
>JAODKC010000085.1:882991-896255 GCA_026777985.1 Mormyrops attenuatus
CCCCCCCCCCCCCCCCCCCCCCCCCCCCCCCCCCCCCCCCCCCCCGGGCGCGCGGCCCCCCCCCCCCCCCGGGGCAATCCCAGGCAACAGACTTGGTAGGATGCCAGCCCTTGACGGAGCTCAAATGCTCCCACGGATTGGGATCTAGTTAGCCGATCTTTGAACCACAGGTTGAAGCTAGAGGACCTGGAGGAAACTGATGCAACATGGGAAGGACAGACAACCGACACGAAGACACAGAGCAGGTGTGGGATTCGAACCCACAACCTTCTGGCATTGAGGAAACAGTGCCACCCTGTGCTCATAATTCTGCAATTAATCCATTCGCACAAGCCCACTTCATGAATGACAACCATGACATCTCCATTGACTCGCGGCATTAATTTGTAAAACCAGCGTTCCTCAAAAAGGAACCGCTTATTCCCATTTAGTTTACCGTAAGCCCTGCAAGGGATTTTCCTGCAGGAAATCAAAGCTACTTATTCAGACGACAGTCCTCCGGCGTGCGACGGCAGGCGGAGACGCCTGTGCCTTGCGAATCCTTCCCCGCGCATTGATCTCCCGCTCCGTATTCCCAGCCGTAAAGTATAACATGCCACTCGCTTGCTGAACAGGTCTGCGTTCAGCTTTTTTTGTCTATAGTTAGGACTCCCGGCTGTTCATTTTTCAGCTTATTTCACAGCGACGTGCGCCGGGAGGGAGCACTAAGGCCGCCGTAATGTCCCCAAACGACGTGGCCCCCACCATACCGGCGAAATCCAGAGCTCAGGTGACAGTAACCTTTGTCCCACGCGTTTAACGCGAAATTCTACAGATGCCTCCTTCAAACGTGTTTCTACCTGTAACAAACCTGGGGTTGCGCACACTGAAATGCGTACTTTGTCCACACTGTTAGCACCTCACACGCAGAGTTTCATAAGACATTTACTGCTGAGAGTTATAGTACGTTTAACAGGTATCGCTTAAATTTAAAACGATTTGTTATATTGAAGGAAATTCTAGTTCAATGGCTGTAATGTTTATATGGCCAGACTTTGTCTTAATCCTCCATCCATTGATCTCTAACTAGGCTACAGCCCTGCATCCATCCATCCATCCATGATCCATCCATCTCTTACAGCAGGTTCATGGAAGTTACATGCATGGTCGATGTCAGCAAATATAATAGATTATAATAAATATGTAACAAGCACAACTCTGATGACTCAAAACGGTTGAAGAAACTAGACAATTATGGCACGTGCAAGAAAAGATCTACCAAGATTATCCGAGAACGGGAGGGACGGGAAGTTTGCTTCAGAAGCATCGCACGCCTATGGATTTGAAACTGGCTGATCCCTTGGAGTCCACGGTCCTGGAGGTTTGCCGAGACACATGTCAACTGATGAGCAGTTCACACCAGGCAACCCAGCCGAACTGGTGCGCTATCTGAAAACGACTTCAATCAAGTTATTAAAAGCCGAGCAAAATTCACATCGGGGAACGTATTAGCCCCGGAGAAATAAGACTATCCAGCCGACAAGCAGACGCTTATTGGCGAAGTTTCTCCTGAAATCATTGCTTCAAACAAAAAAGAGTGAAATACAGGCACAGAACACCTTCTCTGTTTTCTGTAATTGTCTTAAATAAAATGTTAAACCTACGCCCCTAACTAAAAGTACCAAACATATGTTTTGCGCCGCAAACATAAAGGTAACAAGGAAAATAAAACTATAAACCCAAGACCTTAAAATTGCTCTTTTTATGTTGACAGTAAATCACGTTGATGATTGGAAACAAACAAGCAGAATGTGTTTTTTAAGGTTAGAAAATGCCTTTGTATATGTATGAATATGTCATTAAAACAACGGCCTAGAAGTATACCGCAGAGAAGCGCTCACTATACTGGACAAATATAAAATGACGTATAACCGGGAAGAACCGGGGTAGTATATCCCACCGGAAACAAATACATGTTAGCATGGCCGATAACAATTAGAATTTTATATTTGTAAGCAAGGAAATTAAAAGCTAGTGCTAGATTTGCATAGCAGGAAATGGGGGACTCGTTAGTGCCACAATAGGGCTGTTGGATGGGTTTTCTACATCAAATCGAAGAAGCGCAGAGCTATCAGTGGTAGATACGAGGCTCCGCGGCCAGCCTCAAGCGCCAACAGCCTATAAAATCCGCATCAAGCGCACGGCGGTTTACAGGGAGGGTAACGTTTCCCAGATCACAAGGCTGAAAGGAAATATTAACACTAACAGCCTCTGTAAAATGCACTACAATTAATATTCACATCGCTTTGTGTGTGCATTATGTCATATTGTGTCAATATGTAAAATGCAGCATTAATTCAATCCTGAGATTTCAAACCGCACACAAGTGATGCGAATAATGATGAAATTAGCAGTTGATAATGTGTAGGTCTATAGATTTTCTAGGTAGTTTTGACTCTTCAGATAGGAATAGGTACTCTTTTCTTTCTTATTATAGAAAAATATTTAGATGTAATACTAGTCTGGGTGTTAAACCGTAATTTTGGATTATTTTGAAAAGCAATGTATGATATCCTTTATTTAATCTTCTTGGAACAAAATTTATCAGGAAAAGCAGCTACAGTTTGTAACCTGTTTGTCTGATCTCTCTTGCTTATCGTGGCCTGCGTTTGCTAGTCAAAAAACATTATTTCTACAAAATGTGTTAAATCACTAAAATATTGGCTAATTATGCTGCTGTAATAACCTTATTGTAGTACGTTTCACATGTGCATTTATAAGAGAAGCAGCGCATATAGTCCTGTTAGGAATTAATTATAAACAAAAGGCCTCGTTAAGGGTAAGTAAGAAAAGCTGATTCATAAATGCCATGTGTCTTGCAAGTAATGGGGCAGATGTTGCGAATTATGTGTCAGTCTACTGCCTCTGAAATTGTTCTGCAAATGAATGTCTTAATGAAAGGCACTGCTTGTGGGTCGAGGAACAAGCTAATCACGCTAAGTCAATTGACTTATTTTCATAAAGACAGGCGCAAGGGGCCAGGGGTCCGTTCAAACGGGACGAGATGCCGCTTTCTTGGGTTTCTCCATTTGGCTTCCAAATCTGGCCAAACATCAGTGCACACTGCCATCCGGTCCGGAGCAGTCATCTCTCCGGAAAATAAGACGCCGTGCATATGGTGCCCAGACCTCTTTGTCTCGCCTTTAATCATCGCATGTAAAACAAAAGCGTTTCAGACATTACCGATACTTCCACGACCCAGCTGCGGATAACACAATACGGGAATAATGAGGAAGTACAATTTAAGCATCATCAGGTTTATTGTCATGTGCGCACTCTACAACGAAATTGCGGAAATATACGTAAAAGAACACTTTCCAACCATTAACAGACAGGTTAGTGATAGTCAGTGCCAGGCATTTCTTGACTTTTTATATTATTTAATTCAAGTAACGTTAGCTGAACATCTTTCCCAATCTTATAACATCAAGAAACTTGGATGTACACACAGTACAAACGAGATCCGCAGCAATGCTATACAAAAAAAAATCTTTAACTGCACATAACTTTAAAATGACAAAAGAACGAACAAATGTATAATTGAGACACAATAATGCAAATATGAGCATATCTGTTTAGCTCTAAGTTCCTGTTTATTTTATGGGCGGCGTGACTTTATATGCCATCTTTCTTTTTAATGAATTCATTATTTTTAGAACATTATATAGGCCTACTAGCGGAAAGTATGTTTCTTTGCTATTGCAAACTCCTATGAGATTATTGGGACACCAACTTGACTTTGTTTTACTAGCCAGTTATTTTTAAACTGCTTTTATTGGCATCTCAGCATTCGCCAATTCATCTAATGCCTCGCGCGCAGTAGCCTACAACACATCGCCGATGTTCGCGAGCAACGCGTAGTTGCTACGCGGTCGCTAGGGGCGTATGCCAGCT
Organism: Mormyrops attenuatus; assembly: GCA_026777985.1. Taxonomy (NCBI): domain Eukaryota; kingdom Metazoa; phylum Chordata; class Actinopteri; order Osteoglossiformes; family Mormyridae; genus Mormyrops; species Mormyrops attenuatus. The sequence goes on from JAODKC010000085.1 coordinate 886,925, forward strand.
GGACCGTAGTAAAATGTCGTGAAGTCGAACATATGTGAAAGGAAACGCTTTGCGGTAGAAACCAGCGCGCTGTTTAAAAATTACAGCGCGTACAGTTTATTGCATAGCAACAAGCTAAACTGTAAAGGACGGAATGGGTTCCCTTTCACTGATACAACTTTGGAATAAGGTGGAAATCTTTAAGAAAACCTATACGTCTCTGTAAGGAGTTTCCATCGTGTAGGTAATGCTACTGTTGCTTGTCGTGAACGTTAAATCCACAATATCTCTTTCTAAGGAAGCTAAGATGCTAGTTAGCTGGCTAACGAGTTGTGTATAATATTTAAAGTTGTGTATCATATTTAAAATCACGAGCTACTCTTAAAGTATAAGCGTACATTTGCAACTAGTTGTAAGCTGCTCTACCGATATGACTTTCATGCGGAATATCAAGTGACATCTATTATAATGGCGCCGGACAAATTGTTTTCATTAGCTTTAACTGCAAATGTCGATCAGACCCGGATTTATGGCATGCTGAAGGCAATTTGGCTACCAACAGTTATTATTTTACAATGAATGTTTTTTAAAACTGTATAATTAGTAACATAAGCACCATATTTAAACATACTTTTCGTGTACAGTGTAGATGAATTCTTGACTGTTTAATACAGCATAGAAATTGGAGCCAGATAAAACGAATTTTTCAAGCGCCTCTGTGGTACTTGGGGCTAGAATTAGTTGGTTCTTTTTATAAATCAGCAAACTATCAGCGCTACCTAATATTAAATATAGCTTATTTGGATAATGAGGTGTAACAGGTGGTGTGACGTCACCTAAGGTATCTCTCCGTGTTCCGCAGAGGCACCATGGCTGCGCAGGACAGTAGCCGTGTTTTCCTCCTGGAAGAGGAGATCCGGAGTCTCACCGAGGAGTTGGTGCAGTGTCAGGTAACCGCTCAGGTCTTAATGCCAGGATATATGGGTGGGTTTGTGGGGACTCTGTTCACAGGTCAGTGTCCTGCCTGTATCCATGGTATCTGGTTGGGTTCTCTGACCACTTCATAATGTTGAATCTTTTTGTGCCTCGTGTGCAGGTAGCTCTTCACAAGCTGGTCAGTGGTCTTCAATCTTCTTTTTTTTTCCTCGGTAGATATTGCCAGTAGTAAACTACTGCTGTAGGTCAGGGTTATTCGAATCACGGTCTTGGAGCCCTGCTGATTTTCCAGCTTTCTTTTGCCGGTGAGCCAGATGGCCAATCAGAATAAGTAACTATTGAACTGGGAGAACTGAAAACAAGGCCTGGATTTGCAATCGAGGTCCAGAGTTGAAGAGCCCTGCTCTAGGTGCACTTGTATGTTGCTCCTCCTAAATTTTGGCCCAAGGGCAGGCTTCTTGTTTCCGGGGTCTTCCACCCCACCCCCCCAGTGTAGTGACTTATGTAGGCCAGCAGGGGGCTCCCAAACCTTGGGACCCCCTTCAAACAAAGCAGTTTGAGTTGTGTTGAACACCACTGCTGGCCACGTAGCTTGCAGTGTTTCCAGAAGTTTTTCTATAATAGAGATTAGAGAGTGAGGTGCTGTGAATATAGCAGAACCTCAGGGTGAGGATCTTCCCAAATGACAGCAATGGGCAGAGGACCACCTCCCCCGTTTGGCTGGAGCAGTCCGGGTGCCCGAGCCCTGAGCCGGTAAAGCCTGTCGTCCAGCAGTGATCGAATCCAGGCTGGCCGAGCAGTTGTGACCTCGCATGTCCACTGGCTCCCGCCGGGTGGTGACTGAAAGCTTAGAAGTCGTCAGAATATTGCCTCGTTTATCCCTCATCATCCAGTCATCCTATTTGATAAGAGTCATGGACTGATGTTAGGCAGACAGAGTCATTATTTCTAAAGAGATTGTGGCACGTACAGTACTTTAAGACAGTGTCACATACAAACTGAAGTCAGCCATTTTTCTGGCACCACTGGAGTAGTTTCGAGCATCCCTGGAGCCCAACAGAGAGATAATGACTCTGCCAAGTGCAGAATTTGAACTGGTCACCTACTGGGCACGAGCACAGACTGCTGACTCAGTGAGCCACATATCACTGTGTGTCACATGTTAATGTTTAATGTCACATCTTGGTTTAATGTAATGTAGTATGGCGTGGTGTGTGGCTCAGCAGGTGAGGACTCTGTGCCTGTGATCAGAAGGTCGCCGGTTCAAATCCTAGGGTCAGCTGAGTGATGTCACTGTTGGGCCCTTGAGGAAGGCCCTTCACCCCCAACTGATCCAGGGACTGTCTGGGCTTGATTTCTCTAAACGTATATTGGTTTAGGTAAAGGCATCTGCTAAGTAAATAAAATATGACCAGTGGTGGCTTAATGGTTAGGTAAGCGCACTTGTAATTGAAAGATTGTTGGTTCGAATCCCTGACCAGCAAGACACCACTGAGGTACCCCCAAGCACTGCTCCCCGGGTGCTGAATTAGCTGCCCCCTGCTACGTGATGACGTCACATATGGGTTAAATGCAGAGGACACATTTCATTGTCGTGCACTGTGTGCTGTGGTCTGTCAACAATGACCACTGATCACTTAATTCTAATTCTGAAATTCTATGAATAATTTAATATTAATGGTTAGACACCTGAGTTTGGGTAAATGATATAGTTGCAGTGTGTTGTACAGTCCTAAAAAGGGGGTAGCACTTTTTGTCCTGCATATGATCCTGGGTGTAGCGGAAAGCTTTATGCTTCTGTGCCGTTTCTGATCCCAGTTCACTCCACAGCTTCGGAAGATGCTGGTTGCTGTGGGTAGGCAATCTTCTCCGTATCCCGTGTGGTCGAGCCGGGTCTGCTTCTTCCAGGAATGAATATTAATGAATTAATTATACCAATGAATCACTGATCTGACACTTTTTGAATAAATAGTTCAAAACGCGTGGGGTAATTTGTCGGCCTTGGAGTATAGTGTGGGGCGGTGAGTCATTATGTATAAAAGGGGGTTTCTTGTCATTAAAAGGTCCGCTGTACCTGCCCTGGGTCTGATAAGGCATCACACTGTGTAGATACGGAGCAGTTTTAGTCTGCGCGTGTGTGTGCGCGCCGAAAAACGTGAAGACGAATGCGGTCGCTGGGAGCGCACACTGAGGTCTGCTCTTTCCTAAGTCGTCGCTAATGGCCTTGTTTAGGCCTCACGAACATGATTCTAAAATCTTCATTTCAGCCTATCTGCTCTCCACTTTGTATGTTCAGCCCCTGTCCTGTCAACATTTGCCTGAGCAATTTAGTAAATAATTGATTAGACACTTCTGAATGGGGCTTAGGATTCGTGTGCTAATTGGCGACCAGTAGGGTCCCTATGGGACTGATGACTTTTATCTTATGATGAGGCGAACATTATTTAGCAGATAATTTAAAATTAAGTCGATTTGATATAATTCTCCTTTTGATTGCAGAAGCTGTAGCTTCAGATGTGTCTCATTAAATGCAATGCATCTTAAACATGTTTGAAAGACAATTTGAGTTTGAAATGGGCAGAATTTCTCGGTCTTTCTCTCACGAAATGGGACCCATAAGTCCCGTGTTACTGGCAAACTCCTCTGATTCTTTCCCTTCTAAAAATCAGAGAACCTCATAACAAAAATTTCCTCTAGTTCCTTTCCAATAACTTTTAGTCATGGATGTTCGGAGGACCTTTATTAACCAGGTAAATTTGAAATGTTCAAATTTTATTTTATCCACTGTAGTGAGACATTTTAATTTATTTCATTGATTATTTTATGTCATTGTGCATTAAAGACTATTTAAAGACTTTTTGTTTTTGTTTTTTTTTTTTTTTAAAAAAAAGTCTTGGGTCAAAGGTCATCTATGACTATCATAGGAATCAGGAACAGGGGTGCCTGTTGGCCTCATAATCCAAGAGGTTTGCCTGTAAAAACCTTAATGGGGCATTTCACCCCAAAACTGAAAAAAGCTTTGTTTTAGGGACGCTAATCTATCCAGATGCTATCTTAGAGATGCTATCTATCCATCTAGGTTGTTCTGTTGGGAATTGCCTAGTTTTGGAGATATCGGCCGTAGAAATATCGGGCTTCTCTTGAATATAATGGGACTGAATGGCATTCTCTCTGTGGCAATAAAAGCACCAAAGCCCAGTTAAGGCATGAGCTCGTAGTGATATGATTGGTGTGTGGAATTTGCCAGTAGAAAGTAGTTCCTACATTAAACTGCTCAACACAAAGTCTGTCGATTTATCTTCAGTAACTGGGTCGTGATTTTTGGTAAGAGATGTTGCTGTTGGATTTTTCAAATGTATTTTTTTGGTGCTTTAATTCCCACAGAAAGAATGGGCATTCATTACCATTTACAACTTTTTCTACAGCTGATATCTCCAAAATTAGGCAACTCCCAGCAGAACAACTTAGATGTACAGATAGCACTAAAACCCATCTAAAGCATATCTTTAGGGTTTTGGGGTGAACTGCCCCTTTAAGTCTGGTGAAATTCTCATCTAAGACAAAATTTTGTAAATATTGGCCCAGAACTTTTTGCTTAACTCGGGAATCAGGGAGGGTTTTAGCTCATCTCTCTTCTCCCCCGTCAGGCCGACAAAGACTTTGTGTGGTCTTTGTGGAAACGCCTCCAAGTCGCCAACCCAGACCTGACGGAGGCGGTGAGCTTGGTGGTAGAGAGGTGAGTTTTACACTAAATCCGCTGGACCATTTCTTCAGGAGCTGTACTGTTATACTGTGCAGTAACTAAGTAAAATAAATTCAGCTGACATAAAACTCATTTGCAATTGTGGCTCTTCCTTTCATCCGGTAACTTTTCCCATATTTACCAACTATTATTGATAGAATTTTGCAAACAAAATTTTTTACACACTCTTAATTATAGCACATAAAATCAAATAGTGTTTCAGTGCTGGACTACTCTGCCAACAATGGCCGACTGTAAGGGCTCAGTGAGTGAGGTACTATGTATGGAGGCTGGGATGCGTTTTTATCAAACGCTTCTTGATAGATTGATCATTAGTGACAGCTAATGTGGATAAATGACCTGGCCGCCTCCCCTTAGCATCCCAGGTTAGCGGTAGCGCTTTAACGAAATCGCTACGGGATCTAGGCTGTGTGAAAACACACAACCTTCTGTTGGGGTTAAATGAGTTTAGCTGCCGACTGTAAATGTAATTATCTAGCGCTCAGCTCTTGTTTGTACTAGCCAGAGAGAGCATATGCATTTTTAATCATCGCTCACGGAGGCACTGAAAGAGTGATGTACCACTCTACCTCCCCCGGAGCTGACAGGGCCCCTTCCAGCGCATGGTGATCCGGGGGGAGCCGTTTCACGTCATGCCTGTAAAACGGAGCGCCCGGCGACGTCAATAACACTTAGAGACCGGTGCGCATTTCAAGTGCCGCGGCAAATGTTTCCTAGGCCATGTGAGAGCAGTTAATTAGTCTTGCCTTATACTGCCAGACGTGGCAGTCGTTTGGGCTTGGAGTCGCATAAATTTGCCAGGAACTTGGTGAAATCGTGGGGGTTTTCTCCTCAGCCCTAGACGATGCACTGCAAGCCTTCCTCCAACTCAACGGTCCCATCAACTCTCAAACCATAAAAGGTTCTGCTAGATGTACCTTCAGACGCACAAAATATATGTACAGTGATGCCGCCAACGGACATTTGTGTTTTTATACAGCCTAACTGCTGTCTTAAAGGGACGTGTAGTGCACCTTTAAGATGTTTATTTTAACATGGGCAACATATCCAGTTGGAGATTTTTTGCGAACTGGGTGTCTTATGCTGATACCTGCAGATGGTGGAAAATAAAACCTTTTTTGTGATCCAATATTAAGTTTAAAAGCTCATCTGGTAATTAAAAAAACAATTTTTGTTAGGAAACCGTTGGTGTAATCTTCACTGCAACGGGAGAGGAGTTCCCTGTGAAAATGGCTTAAACGCTTCCAGAGTCAGCGCGTGGCACTTACGAATTTTGTGGGGTTAAGGAAGAATCCGAGGCCGATGGAGACGCAAAGCCTCCTGATCCTCAGTTGAGACATCCGGCCGTGGAAGGACTTTAATAAGAACTTTACCTTCTGCCGAGAAGCCAGCGATATCTTTGGTGGTGTCTTACTTAATGGGACAGTGTACTCAGCTGAGGGCGACCTTTGACACGGGCGGGCGGTTTGGAAGCCCATAGAGGGAAGACGCGTCGGCAAGTGGAGGATCTTGATCTGAAGCTTCTAAGATCCACAGCATCACAACGGCGGTTTGCTGAACCTCATCGGACGTTTGTTACGATCAATTCCATATACGACGCTAAAGCGATCCGCAGATTGATCTCCACTCAGTCGATCTCTATTGATCGCCGCTTGTTATACGTCGTATTTAACGACGAGTCGCCTCCAATTAACCCAAAGCCTCAAGCCCTGACTAGTATAATGACTCCCTGCTCTGGTCGCCGCCAAAGTCTTTTAATTTTGATGCTTGTAAGTTCATAGGTGCTCGAGCTTGTGTGTTTTGTTTACAAAAAAAAAAACTTTTTAAGTATTCATTCCTGCATTCAAGCCTGAGCTTTTGCCTCAGGGAAAGTCTCCAGGGCAGGTCAGGGAACCTTAATCTGACTCACAAAACCGGCGTTGACGCAGTAACACCGAGCAGCCACCGGGGAACTCGCATGCAAGGCTGCATCAGCGTGTCAGAGCGCAAGATACTGACACGATAATTGCGGCCGGCCCAGCCGGAGAACAGACCTTAAAGAATCGTGACGGCACTCGAGCCGATTGGAGCCCAGGTCGCCATTTTACATGACACGGTGTGGATCAGTGTTTGGGGTTCAGGCAGACATTTATGCACTTTATTCTGCTGGGATGGCTAGGGCGGGCCCGGGGGGGGGGGGTCAGCTGAGATAAACAAAAACCCAAGTAGTGCACTGGAGGGCAGATGTAGAGGATGAATTGTCGAAACATCGCTTTGCGCAGAGATATGAGAATCTGGTTCCAGCCCGTCGGCGAGTGAATTCGTCGTGGGAAACTTTCGCTGTGCACCTGCTGAATGGGCTTGTCATCTCGCGTCTTGCCTGATGAGTTAATTCACTGTCGTCCGCCATATGCTCGATTATTCAGCGGCGCGTATATCAATGAGCTGCGATGTTAATACCTCAGAACGATGCCGGTCGTTAGACAATGCCAGCCCTCATTACCGGGCACTAATCACGCTCACCGAGGATCTCTCATTGTCTCTGTTTTTTTTCTTATTCTAGGGAGAAACAGAAAGCAGAAATGAAAGACCAGAAAGTCCTGCACATCCTTCAGATGAAAGACACTAAGATACAGCAGCTGGAGCAGGTACAGTGCCTGTGTGATGCCATGCTCCGGTATTTTATTCATTAGTCACCGGTCACTTCTCTTTTGATTTTTTGCATACTGTTGAAGTCGCTCAGTATTATCAGTTTTCAATCAGGGGCGTGTAACGAGGGCGGGGTCACAGGGGTACTGGCTGAAAGCTGATTGGCCTGCTGAGTGTCCAGTCCCCTGTCACTCATCTATTCAAAACATATAATTGACTAAAAATTAGGTTGGCTCCTCTGTATGAATTATGGCCCCTCTTACGCTCCCCACTTTAAAAGACTCTCCCCTGGTTTTTCACAGTACAGACTCTCATTTAACGTGTGAGGATTCTGGGTCATTAATGGTGCCATCTGAACGGACTGTGTCAGAACCTGGTCTGAATCTTGTTAACATTCTCGATTCTCCATCGGGTCCTGTGGGGGGGCGCTGATATCTCGTACAGGCGTTATCCAAACCAACCCAAACGGGCATTAACTAGTTTCCCAGTCCTTCTGGGATATGGCGGTCCACCAGGTCTCGTGTCTCGTTCCTGTAGTAACTTTTTCCAGCCCTACTCCTTTTTCGTTACATAATTAGCTTTCATATTTCGAACTGCACAGGGAACACGTTACACTAATTTTTCCATCCAGGATTGCATAGATTCTTCAGACCTTCTCTTACACTTCTGAGGTTTAAATTGTTCTTGCCTACCTCATTATCAGCGTTTGAATCCCCCCTGGCCCCCCTACCTTCTGTATAAATCTTTATTAAAGCCACTTTTGCATGTTGAACAGAAACAGGAGTAAATCCCCTATCTGGAAGATTCGAGTGATTTTTCTCCCTGTGTGGCAATTAATGTCATTTCAGGGCTCAGTCTTCTTACTAAAGTATCAGCCCAAGGCGGTGTCAATGTCAGCTTCTGCAGGGCAGCCACTCGCAGGTCGGCCAGCTCAGACAGCGCCCCCTACAGGGCATGCGTGGAGCAGCTGTCAAGAGGCAAACTTTTTCCCCGTTTATATCAAGCTACAATAAAATGAAAATGTGTGCTTCCCCACTTTAAAATAATTTTTACCCGTTTTTTGTATTGCGGAATCGATGATCATGTGATGGTGAGATGCTGAGGTCTCACATGGGCCCCCTGTCGGAAGGTCATGTGACGGCATTCTTGCTCAGGTAGTCATGTGCCCATTTCAGCAGCATCTTGCTTGGAGTGGACATACTGAACTTGGCAGGGCCCTAAAGCCCTCCCAGTTCTCCCCCCTGCACCTTATTGATGACAGCTCCCCCTACAGTGACCCAGTAGCTTACAGCATTGTGTTGAGAAAATGATAAAGTCAATAGTCACTTGTGTTGACAGACATCTGGCTAAACATCGACCCCCCCCTTCCCTCCCCAGCAAGCGAGCCGCCAGCAGCGGATGATCGACGACATCGCCCAGAGGAAGGTGTCTGCGGACCAGGAGCTAGGTGGGATCCGTCGGAAGCTGAGGGAGGAGAGCCAGGAGCTCAAGGTCGGTGTCCAACTCCCAGTGATTCCACTCTACCTTTAAGCAACTGGGGGGGGGGGGATGACAGATCCCACTGGAAGATTAGGCCTCAGAGTCTGCGGGGTGCAGGGGGGGACGTGGCTTGTTCTTGGCAGATTCGCGGAGAAACCTACATAAAAGCAAGGGACGGGGCCGTGCAGCTCGCCGATGAATAGTTAATGACAGTGTTGGAGGGAGGGGGCACTCTGCGTGGATGTGGCCCCTGCTAATTACATTCTGATGGGACTCGCATTATTAATTGATAAAGGCGAGGACAGCTCAGAAGTGTCTTTGCGGGACGTGGCAGAATAACAGAGGACAGCATCAAAGGGGAAGATGACTCTAATGGGCTTGAAGCGTGTGCCATCTCATTAGAGACGCCGTGAAGGCGGGGACCAGACCTTTGGCCTGTACGGGGGGGGGGGGGGGGGGGGCCTTGGGAGGATGGGGGGCCCCAGTGCCACCCGGGGCCCAACCCAGGGCCCCCCCCCAAAAACCCCACACCTGTCACATGTGCCC
>JAODKC010000085.1:935077-950088 GCA_026777985.1 Mormyrops attenuatus
CCCCCCCCCCCCCCCCCCCCCCCCCCCCCCCCCCCCCCCCCCCCCCCCCCCCCCCCCCCCCCCCCCCCCCGCCAGACCTGCCATTTTTGGAAGCTGATACTCGGTTCACCTGTCAGAACTGTTAGCCCCCCAGCAGAGAGGTTAAAACATGTATGTTTCAGTCTACATGTTATAATGACCATGTCATTTACAGTAAATGAAAGTGCATGTCAAATAGCCACCGTTGTATGATCCGTGGGAGCCCGCTCCATTGTCCTGCAGAATGTTCCGGAAGTTCTTTCTAGATCCCTCCACCGCTTTAAAAAGCGTAACTGGAAGCATAGCCTGATGAGGCCAATCTGCTCAGTAGATGCGAGTTTGCCCAAGCAGGGAGACGCCAGACTGTGTAATAAAACACATTCTATGAAGTCGCGTCTGTTTATTTTCGGCCACTGCCTGCAGGAGCACCTCAGGCGCCATGACAGCGGTGTTGTTAAAGATCTCCCGGGGACACCTTTACTCTGAGCATGTCGCCCCCCCGAGGCAAGACCCAATCGTTAGACACACTAACAAGAGTGCAGAGAATGGTGTCCTAAACGCCACCTAGAGGACAGATCTCAGTGGCGTCTGTTACGCCATGCCGGCGCTGGAATCTTGTTAGATGGCCTGGCCCACGTTTCACTATGCCCCCCCACCCCACCCCCTTCCAGTCACGTGGAATCATGGGGAGCCCCCCCACAACACCCAGACACGCTGTGACGCCCGCCAAAGGCTCATCGTCGATTTCATTTACATTCAGCTCCTGCAATTTGTCACTATTGAACATGTTGGGAAAATACTCTAATAGCTCTGATAACATGATGAATGGCATTGGAGGAGAGCCACATACTGGAAGCTGAAGGAAAGAGTGCATGGGTGGAGCTATGGGCGTGTCCTCTGTTGTGGCTCCTCCCCCCTTTCCCAAGCCCCGCCCCAGTGTGCCTGTCAGTGAAGATAGCAGATGGCCTGATATTGTACTGTTTACTGGACAGGCGTATCTCTGGTATTGCAGGATGGCTGTCTCCTCCATTTCAAGATCCTAGGGGGGTGGGGGATTTCCTACCACTGTCGCCAATGTCGCCATGTCGCGTCCAGGGCAGGGCATAAGATCCCTTTAAAGATCCCCTGGGTAAAGACCCTTTGCCCCATGGAGCAGTGGACGGCGGGAGGCAGGATCTCCTGCTCACTGCCATCTCCAGCGTCTGCAGCCAACTTAAAGTAGCCTCCAGCACAAAGGCGCGATCCTGTGGCAGCCTGAATATTTATACGTCACGTATCTCTTTGATCCCTGCTGCCGATTAGCATAATGTCCTCGTCGCAGAAATACAGAATTAGCTGGAGCGTATAGGTGAAGGCCCCCCCCCCCCCGGATCCATCAGTGCCCAGCATTGAGGCGCCTTCCCAGATGCCTGAGTCTGCACTTTCCGGATCCGGAGGCTAGACCAGGCTGGGCTGGGAACGCACACTCGCCAGGGTGCCGCGAGGAGGTGGGGGCTCTGCCCACCCCCCGGCGCCGCCAGGCGTCGGAGCACGAACCTCGCTTGGCTTCAGCGTTCGTGTCTGGCCCCCGAAATGGGCAGCCACTCCAGTTTGCGAGGCTTCGGCCACGGGGGGGGGGGGGGGGGTGAACTCCAAGGACTCACCACAGCGTGGGTGCTAACTTATAAGCGTGTGACTGTTTGATCTCCGCGCTGTTCCTCCAGATCCCTTCCGCGGCCCTCCTAACGGACGCCGTGCTCGCCAAGATGAAGGAACAGAAAGCGCTGACAGAAGAGCTGGCTTCTCTGAAGGAAGGCGTCAGCGGATCTGCCTGACGGCGGGCGGGCGCGGGCCCCCGTCCCCCCCTCCTTGCCACACACCGATTTCTGTGAGGACGCCCCGCGTGCCGCCACAGCAGAGAGAGGCCGTAAATGAGCTCTGCCCCGCGCCCTGCCTAGCCCCTGCTGTGGCACGCGTTAGCCATGCGCTAAATTGGCGGTTCGGCACCGGCGGCCCCGGCCTTGCACTGCTGAATTCGAGGGCTTTGGCTTTTTAACTCTTTTTATTTTTTAATAAAACGTCCGAAAGGGGAGAAATGTTAAAATAAGCGGTACGTTTTGTGTTATTTAATACATTTTACTTAAAATGCAGCATGTCACAGCTTAATTTTCTTGTTATGTATTCAAAGGAAAAGAGATGTAATTTTTATGCATTGCTTTCTGTTTTTTAAATTTTTCTGATCTTTAAAGCTAAGTGGTCATTTTTACACATTTCTTATCAGTAATCGGACCTCAGATTCATCTAATAACTTGGAAAATGTCCTTTTTGATACATTATATTCAAATAAACAAAACGCTTGCCCTGCAGTATACGCGCCATTATGCGTCTGGTGCTGAATTACTCTCCTCTGCACAGTTACAGCTGCGAAATCCGGGCTGATGTTCATGACCAGGGTTTAATGTTTATTGGGGTCTAATGTGATTTTGTACCGGCAACTGGGTCTTTCTCATTTGTCAGTGGGATTGCTCTTTAGACCTATGAGGAAATAAATGATCTCATTTTGTAAGAAATCACAGGGAGACGTAGTGATTTGCGACGGTCATTCTTTTGAGTATTAATCACGCCCCTAAACATGCGGGTTGCCAGGTCATGCCTCTGAATGTGACCCCTCAGCTATCTGAGAAGGGACACCGCCTGCTTCAGGACCATCTTAGCCAGAGATGAGGCTAATCAGCTCTGCGAAAGAGGGCCAAAGCAGCCCCCCTCGGCCTTCGCTCTCCCCCATGCGTGCCCCCAGCCCTGCAGTGACACCCCCAATCCGGTGGATTACATCCAGTGCTTCCCATAGTCGATCCTCCTAATGTGTCCTATGACTCGGTGACGACGTCTGACTTCTGGTTAACCGGGACGATGCCGGTATTTGGGTGTGATGAAGATGAGAAGTGGAGGTCATCCGGGGGGGGGGGGGGGTGGGGGATTGGCCAATGGACGAAGTGCCAGAGCGGAGATGTAAAAGAGGTCACAAAGATGATTTCTTAAAAGTAAGATATCGTCTTTATAAATGTCCAATCAGTCCGATACGCACCAGTGCCTGATACTGCCTTTTAACTGTGGTAAGTGTAATTTCAGTAAGTAACTCTAGGTGTAATTTCAGTAAGTGTAATTTTAGTATGTTAGTGAATTTCACTGCTGACAGCTTGTTCCATGTTAAAAACCATTTAAAAATATTAAATGCTATCGAATGGCTGCAGTATGATCAATGATCAACACGTACCTTTAATAGTTTTATTTGTGAGCTTAAAGCTTTTTATCTGCGACCATGTTGTCCTTCAACATCAATGTGCTTTGAGACTATCTACACATTCTTTAGTTTTTTTTTTCCTCCTTTTTCTTATTTGATTTCACTGTTTCTCTGTTTTTTCATGTACAATTAACAAGCCTGTGTAAAATTATTCGTTCAGGAATTAACAAGAATAACTCTACTTTTTATCTCATCAGATTTATGCTAATGATGTCTCCCCCCTTTATCTTTTTATAATAAAGGATTAGCTCAAGACTGTCTTTCCTGCAACTCAGGGACCAATTTACCCAGGATCCTGGAGAAGCATGCCCTGGTGGTTAATTATCATTAATTAACATAGTTTGCATCTTTTCTTTCTTGAATACCCCTGGGCTGGCTATTGTCAATATTTGTCCCACATAAAATTGGGTTTTGGACTTACTGTCCTCAAGCGTGGGTCTGCTAATGACAAACATTAATAAATTGGGGCATGGCTTTGTAGGGGCAGCAGATTGGGGGGGAGGTGCTGGTCATTGTGTGGGGAAACTGGGGGCCATTCCCTCATTTAAAAAAAAAAAAAAGGCGACGTTTCTCGCCCTCTCCACATCCGACCGGCGCCGACACTATTTATGTGACATATTCAAATGCCTCGGCCCCCCCGGGTTTAATTAACCTGGTCCTTCCCCTCTTCACAGTGCAGATGTTAGGGGCACTGAACGAACACTTCAGATCCGTTGTGATAGCAAATATAATTCCACATGCTCCATAGGAATGGAGAATGAGACCACTCCACCCCCCCCTTCCACTTTCCACCACAACTATCTCATTAAAAAGGTCTCCTTTGGGAATTACTTTGATCCGGAGATCCCAACGCGAAGTTTCTGCCTGGTCTTTATTCTTTAAGACGCCATGATCACTGTGTCATTGTTGTTTTTTTATCCATCTCCCGGATTCAAACAGTGCTGCTGGGTTCTTGAGATGTGAGGTCAAGAGTTGAAGCCCTCGGCGATCAATTGGAGCTACATGTGGCTCTGGGGAATCGGGAGGGATTCAAAAGGAAGCTAGGAGTCGGATGTGACTGTACGCGCCCGGATATTTTTGTTTGTTTGACAGCGTGACCGAGAAGAAGCTCCGGGACCGTGAGATCGCCAGCGTTCCTTCATGGATGCCTCTGGCGAAATTCAGCCCTCGTCCGTTTCACAGTTTTTGGAGAAGTCATCTCGTTTCCATCGGAAAGTGCCGGAAACCCACAAAGCCTGGCAGAGGCCCAGGCCTCTGTTTCACTGCCGTTCTGCGGTTTTCCCTCCTCGGTGGTCAGATCGTGGAAGGTCGAGCTGAGATGACCCGCGATTCTCAGTCCGATACTCATTACCGCCAGAGTGCTAACGGCCTCCAATTCAGAGCCCCACCAAGCTCTCCCCAAGTCCTTGGGATGCCATAATGAGCAGCGAGCATTGCGTGCTGTTTCTCCCGTAGCTGCCGTTCTCGTGTAACCCTCGTTTAGCTTGGGCCCGGCGGCCTGGCGACGGCGCATGATGAAACCTGTTTACATGTGCTCCATTGTGCTGCAAAGTCTGGATAATTCATGGCGAGATCAGGAGGGGATTGGGGGGCCGTGCCCACACCCTGCTGCAGGGCCCGGCGTGGGGTGGCGTGTGCAGCGGTGACCCCTGGCGCTCATTACCCCGTCCAGGCTCGAGCGTTCAGAGAGCCGGTCTGCAGCTCCCCAAGGGCAACCATCCTAAGGTGGTCCTACTGAAATATTCATCTGACCAAAGGCCCTGGGGCCAACAGGGGGTTTTCTCACCGCTGACAGGTGCTGGGGCTGCAAGGGTGGAACCTGGATGGATGGATGGATGGATGGGGCCTTTGTGTGCTTGAAAATGGCATTTCACCATCTGTCTCTGCACACTTGCCATCATGCCCTCTGAGTAGAATACCGTAGTTCTTTAGAAGCTTATGAGGAATGCATGAGTGTGTTGAATACGCAAAATTTTGATTCATGCTGCAGGCTGAGAGTTCAGACTTCAGCTAATCGAGCAGATAATTCCCCAGGCTGTTTTGCACCTGTTGTCTTCAGTTTAGTATTAAATAGGTTAGTCACAGTCTTGTTTTTACTTTTACATTCACGCAATCTTGTACCACAAGATGGCGCTCGGCATTACAATTTGATTTGATTCTTTCCTACGGTAATGGAATGTGGCTTTCAAACTTTACGCAGCCTAAACAAAAACTGTGCCGAAATGAGGATCCTGAACGAATTTAATTTGAAATCCTCGGTTTAATATTAAATCAGATGGTAACAAATTTGCATTTATCCTCTAACAACGACTTACAGAATATCAAACAAATCAACGGGAATAAGGGGTTCAGATTCCAATGCGTTTCCTGTTCTTACCGCAAGATGGGGCAATATACAAAGCTTTCATCTGTTCAAGAATTCAATTTATAAGACTCATGTAGGCCTATTTATTAATACGCAAATTCTGTGTTTAAATAACTTGTATTCCTTACATTTCATGTCTGTTTCAACATAAAAATATGCAATGTTTTTATTGATGATAAAATACAAATGCTATGTGGCTCCAGTAGAGTTAAGGTCTTTAAAGACGCCTCTGCTCGTTGCTGTAATTTTGACTCCATTATTTTAAACGAAATACCTCCGATTTTTGTGCATTTAAATTTGTTTAGATCAGTTCCATGTGCATCGTCTTTTCTACGCTGTCGAAATTTTCTTGCGTAGTACGTGTTTACTAATGTGCAATTTTCCCCAGTAGGGGGCAGCATTTGTTCAGAAATTGCAGGGGCTCCAGCTCGATTAAAGTTACGTGTAGTGTTTTTGAGCCAATCGTAGTCATCTAAACTTTAAACTTTAGGCCTATTTAAAAGTAAAAAAAAAAAAAAAAAGGAACCTATCAATAAAACCTTTAAGTAAAGTTTTATTGATAGATAGCAGTAGGTTTAATATTATCCCTTCGCAAGTACAACAATGGCTAGTAATTGTTTCAGGTTGAACAAAACTCGTAAAGCAATGAAATTGGTATAGTTTTTTTTAACATTTTTATATTTAAAAATCGTACGCCACACTTATCTGGTATATCTGTGGGATTTTTCTTCCGATTTCCAAAAAACAACGGACAACGGACGAGTGCAAAACTGAATACAAAGCCTAACATTTGTGTATTGCACGGATTAAATGAGATTTTACCATGAGTAGTGTCCTCGGCAAGGAATTTAGCGACAAGAATTTAAACGAAGTTTTGGGAAAGTAAAGGCTAGTATGGTGTCAAAAAGTGCAGCCAAACTACGCATGTGCTGGGAAAAAGGCTAGCCAGCTAAGTATAAAAACAGCAATAGGATGATAAGCAGCGCTTCCAGTGTGAGCTGGAAGTGGAACATGGACAGCGACCTCCCTGGTCGCTGTCCACGGTACTGAAACTCAGCTTTACGGGTTATATTCAGGGTTGAGATTTTAGTAATAGTACTATTGTGGCCGTACGTATTAAATTAATATGCTATCCAATCATTTACCGTCCGTTGTCCAATTAAGGGTATTGTTTTACTTCCGATTGATTAATTATAACAGCCTTTCTCGATTGAAGATTTTATATTTAATTCGCTTACGTCTAAATGACGATGATGCGGCTGATTTATACTAATGCCGGGGTCCAGATTACCGTCAGCCGCTGTATTACGTATACATTTGAGTCTTGTACACTGTGTCCTTATTTCCCTAGATTCAACGCAGAAATCGTGAAATGCTAAATAAAGACATTCTACTAATATCCGCCGCGTTTAAAGCATACCGGCGCGAATTAAACGCGCACCGAGGCCGGCGGCCGCCGCTTCTCCTTTAAGAGGCTGGACCCGGAGTGGGGGTGGGGGGGGGGGGTTAGGTGCACGTCATCGGCGTGTAAAGGCTGCCGGTGACATTCAGTAACCCGGTCACAGAAGCAGGCAGCGCCGTGCATGGAGATCCCCGCAAGCTGAAACGCATCGCCAAGGCTTCACTGCATCCGCGGGGACGACACGAAACGCGGCGCACATCCCTGTCTCAGCACCATGTCTGTAGCCGGGCTGAAGAAGCAGTTCCACAAAGCCACTCAGGTATGTGAAACGTGCGGGCAATAGATGCAATCAGCTTCGGATGGCATCGCTCGCTGGTATTTTATTAACTCATGGGAGAATACGGGCAGCGGCCATTTAAATCGAATATTTTAAAAACAACCTTATTCGTAATATCTTTTATCATTATATATGTCGCCGTCCAGTGTTTCAGCGAATGATGTAATATATATTTTAGCGTTTTATTCTCCTGGCATATTAGATCTCATTATTATTATTATTATAACGTTGAATTAAACTGCGGAATTATAAATGAGGATGCGTCACAATCGACATAATTGGTGGAATGAAAATGTCACAAGAAACGAAGCTTTCTACCCTTCAGATGACATTCAGTAGCTGAAAAAGTAATGAAATACTATAACATCGGCAGGCATAGAAAAGGTGTAAAATTATACAGGCAGTTCTCGTGAACTGACTCCATTCGGTATAAAGGGCTGTTTTTAACCTAAGGAGAAGGGCAAGTTATGTGCTATTTGCGTCTGTCGCAACGGAAAGTCCCACTTCTGCGGTTTGCGGTTGTTGCTTATTATTCTGCTTTGGCGGGTTTTTTTAGATATTATGCTAACTGCTTCCAAACTGGGCAGATCCGTTTTGTTGTTATACATCTATGCTGCTTTGTATGTGTTTTTGTGGCTGCTTTCCTCCGCCTTGGAGGACCAGGCTTATTTGGGACACGGTGTCCATATTATCAAACTACTATAGTGTGAGGTCATAAAGCAGGCTGATAATCGATATATTGTATAAAATATCCAGTATGTTTTGTCATTTTGAATTTGTTAAGTGGAAATCGGGACAAATTGCAGCAGACATCAATAGGAAGTCTGTTTATTTATTGCATGGTGTTAAATAATTAAATAGACACAAATCAGACGTCACACTGCCAAACGTGACGTAGAGCCTGGGCGAATTACAAGTCCCAAGCATACATGTGAACAAGGACAGGTCGACTTGAAATTCGAACCCAGCAGTATTCATTTAAGGCAAGTCAGCCTGCTTTTCGCCCTGCGTCCATCCTGTCCGGAGGAATGCGCTGTAATTTCGCTGCTGAACCCCGGGGAGCGGTGATTCTGCGTCGTTTTTTGCAGCCGAAGTCAGAGAGATGCGTGTGCTGTCACGACGGCGGCAGCGGGTTGCACCGTCGCATTTGATACAGAGGGTGATATTTAAAACGGGCCGCCGCCGTTGCGTGCATCGCTGGCGCCTCCAGAGTGCATCGACGCTGGGTGGTGGACATGACGATAACGACCGGCAAGAGACCCGCCCCCCACCACCACACACACACACACACACACACGTACGTTTCAGTACGTTGTCATTTAATCAAAAACAGTATACGCTGTGCCTTCTTGAAGACCTTGGTGGAGTTCCGGTCCTTGTCTGTCTGTATGCCCCCGACTCCTTGGTGACAGGAGGGTTCTCGCTGTCCCTGAAGCTGTTAATCCCACGCAAATCTCAGCCGTCCAGCAGGACACTGTAATCTGCTAACACTCTAGGGCTGCATTGAACAGTGGAGACAATGGGTGGGTATGTGTGTGTGTTGGGGGGGGTGAATTTTTTTTTCTCCTGATGGGTGTTTATTTTGAAGGACTAAATCTTGGCTCGTGTGATCTTTCTGTACAGAAACACCCACCTTGTTTTTCCTCTAAAGCTGTATTTTGACTTTTCTGGTGTAGAAGTTTCTTGCTGTGAGGTATCTTTTCTTGATAATGATCTACCCTCAGAATGGGCATCAGGATGAGACACTGACTAGAATGCATTCCAGAATACTCCGCTGATTTTACAGAGCAGACAATAAAGACACTCCAGAACTCACTGGTTAGTCATCTGGGGTGGCAGCAGTGAGTCTTCCCACTTTGAGCCTGTCTGTATTTCTCACTGAAATGTTTATGAATCGTGTGTGTAGAGCATGTTGTGTTACTGGGAAAGAGATATCCTCTGTGTTCTGCCAAGCTGGGCCATAAAATCCGGTGAACCGTATCACAGCAGTATGGCGGACTCTTCGCGGTCCGGACCTGTCATGATAAAGGAGCAATTTCAGATAGGCAAAAGCCTAATAAATCGCTGTTATTGCAAAACACGCATTGTGGGAAGGGGCACTCTGCGATCCGAAGGTAGGCCAGGAATCGGCGCGTGACGCAAACTGGGAAGCGACTGCATTGCCTCCCAATCCAGCCAGAGTATCCGATGCTGACCTTTGCTCCGTGTTTGCGTAGCATAGGTCTCGGTATCTAAGGTGTCCAAGGCTGAGAATTCCTCTGTCTGTTTACTTGTGAGCTGTGTGGATGTTGCACTGGCGCCATGGAAACTCTGGAAGCCCTTCGCACGCCGAGTGTCCCTGGATAAAGTCTGAAGGTGAAGCTCAGAGCTTGACATGGTGCTCATGTTTTTAACATAACAACCACTCACCTTCACTGCACTCTGCCCCGGGTGCGAGGCTCCCCGTCACCTATCTCCAGCCAGACTCTCCTATGGCCTCTCTTGCTGGTCTCTGCGTATACCTACAGATGTCACCATCACTGGAGCAGTTTATATACCACAGTGATAATGGTACAGTCCAAGTCGACCCCCACTTGGCAGGTTGGTACGCTCCAAAGCAGCGCCATCATCCTTTTTCATTTTCATTTTTTATTTATGGTTTAAAAACAAAGCAGATAATGGAATTAGGAAAGAGCGTTTTCATCAGATTTTGCAGGGCTGCAAGGATTATGAGACAGGAACCGCTACGCTTCAATTAAATTGATATATTGTGCTGCAAAGTGTCTCCAAATTGTATTTTCAGAAAGCTATGGGTGCAAATTTGATAACATGGTGATACACTAAATGATTGAAAGGTGACTGACTGATTATAAATAAATGTAGAATGAAGGGAATTAGCAAGAATGTGAAAATACAGGTCTGTGTCTCTCCCTGATTTGAAGTGCAATCATGAAATAGCTTTCTTTACAAAGAGCTTCATCTTTCAAACTGTGTACTGTACACAAATATATTCTCCTATCACATGGCTGTCAGGAATGACACGTATAATGTCCTTTATCTCTGCTAGGCCAAAGATTACGTCTGAGCAATGCGGTTTTCATCTCTAAGTATTTCTTTCCGGCTGTACGGCCTAAGATAAAGTGTCTTGGGTGCAGTGCAATCCAAGACACAACAAACTGGATTTTGCGGCTTTGAGAATGTGAAGTGTACCCCGAAACGCGTCCCCGGAAATCCCGCATGGGTTCTCCCAAGGTGAGCCGGTGATGATTGGGGTTTTTGGTCCCCTGTTCACCTAGCAGGTGCTCATATCAGATTCCAGATCTCACCTTGCTTTGGCAGCCAATATAACAGAATCCACAGCTGCTGAGTGGAGCTGAGAGGTGGCCTCTCGTCTCGTGGATTTTGGTGTGTAATCCTGCCTGGGGGGTTCGCCTGTGCCCAGGTGGCTGAACTGGTGGATGATTTTTCATGAGTTTTGAGGTCCAAGGGTTTGTCAGAGCAGAGCTTACAAACTTGGATGTTCTTCTCCATTCCTACCCCCAGAACGCTGTCTCTCACACTGCTGTGCTTGGTACTCCTGATATGTCAGTGTATGAAGGCAAAATGGAGCGACATCTATTATCATAACCCTGGAGACACTTGCATAAACAATCGCCAGACGCACAGTCTGCCTCAGCAAGCACAGCTCCAGCTGGCCGCTCTCTGAATTCAGCACATCGCCACAGGTTCAAATAAAATCTGCTGTATTTGCATATTTCATTTATGGTGTCGTTTTCTGCGGGACTGACGTGGAAAGGCAGAAATGCTGCTTTTGCCTCTGCTCTCGGGGATATTTACAGCAGAACTGTCATGTGTCCAATCCACTCGCACACAGCCGCCGATGCCCAACATCAATTTGCCGCTCATCACATAATCATGGCTCTAAATGCTCTCAGTGGACGTTTACAGGTTCTATCTATAAAAGGTGCCTCCTGATTGGTAGACAGGCTCTTATCACTTCCTGATTGGTTGGCAGGCTGCTAACTGCTTCCTGATTAGTTGACTTCTTGTATATAGCTTCTCTGACTATATCAGAATCTACAGCAAATGAAAGTACTGGATGGATATCCTTTTATGGTTTGGGGAACCTGAACTCTACTGATTCATTTTCTATCTCTGATATTTTTTTTCTGGTTTTGCCATCATCTCTCACAGTGTCTCCATCGGCCAGCATAAGGAGTGATGAATATAGACGCGTAATATAGATGCACTTCTCACAAAGCCTCGAACACACATTGTGGTCTTGACTGAACAGTAATGGGGGGTGGCCCTGTGCCTGATCCCCACAGTCTTCTGCACCAGTTCTCCCAGTAGCCATGGTTGATTGTTTTCCAAGGCAAAGCTCCAAGATACCGATTCGCTTCCCACTTGTGGGCGGTCTGCTTTAACGCCCATTGTGAGCCAAAAAGCACCTCCTCAGGGACTCTTTAGTTGCCTGGAAGAGGATTTCCACACAAGCCCATAATCTTAATTAGAATTAGCGCTCAGTCTTTAAATACTTCCTGCTAAGTGAATATCAGCTCTTTCAGTAGGTATGTAAGATAGTTGTATTAAATAGTGACCTAGATGTAGTATAGATACCATATACTAGATCTTTCGGACTTAAGAACACACATCTAGGTTACTGTTCATCTTAGAGGCTCAAAGATTTCTACTTGCCAGTATCTCTGTTATTAAATAGGAAATATGTAAAGTAAATGTATGGCAAGTATCACCTTTTTAGCAAGCATCTCGCATAATGGCTTCCCGCACTCGGCTGAAGCAGTCAGGCTTTTAGATTCGTAGCTCGCGGTAGCTTTATGGTATGATTCGATTATGCTGCACTGCTTCGGCGCGTGAGGCAGCCTCAGGGTGGATTCCTGAAAGCTGCGATGCTGTGTGCAGGTAACACTGCCGCAGCCCTGCGGGTACGCCGCATAGGGGCAGGGCGATCGCATTATGGGCTGGCAGACAGGCTCCCGTGTCTCCGCACAGGCCTCGGCGAAGGAGAACAAGAGTAACGAGTAAATTTATTTGACCCATTTAAGCAAAACCTGAAATACATGACTGTCGCGTAACAACCCGCGCTGTCTTAGAGATTTTTAGTGTGTAAAATTCACAAATACAATGGCACACATTTAAGCTTGGGGGAAAAAAAACCAAAGAGTTGGGTGCAGGGTGCTTCGAGAGTTCAGCCTGTGGTTATTGTTTACAGTAAACGTCACCTGAGGGTTGGCTCACCCTGCCATACCGCTGCTATAAGCTAACAGTGGGAGGAAACTTCTAGAAAACCTGTGGTGGAGTGACACACAGGTCTGGTGAAGAGGCTGAAAAGCGTCCTCAGTGTGTGGGCTGTGTCCCTCCTCATACTGAAGCCTGTCATAAGTGGGGGCGGTAGCAGCTTCAACTCTACCAGATTCGCCTTTTGCGGACCGGTCTCCATGTGTCCAAGCCAAGCTTTTGAGAACAGGGCAAAGATTAAATATATACAGGATGTGTGGACTAATCAGCCGGCTTCTAGACACCCGACTCGCTGTCAGGAACGGCGACAGTAACGGACACCGAAGACCAGACTCCGTGTGTCGGTGTGGCCACACACTCGACCTTGACCGAGTGTATCATCATCACACCAGCTGGTCATCTTATTACCCGGACTGGCCATCCGGGGTGGAGGATGGGGGAGGGGAGTCTCACCAAGGAGGCCTCTGTGATTATTATAACACTTCAGCCAAATATTCATCGCTGTATCTTTGATGATTCTGATCAATGGCCGATACCTAGTTCACTACCAGTCCTAGTAAACCACCCTATTACTTTGTATTACACTTACAGATAAAATCACCGATTTAAACAGATTTATTTCTCACTCAAGGAGGAGGGTCACCGGGACTGACCCAGCAACCTTCTGGCCTGTTGAACAAAACGTGGTGTTCTCTCTGTTCGGGGCTGATGTCGCTCCCTTTTCATTGGACGGGAGCTTAGTGAAGATTAAGTTATTCCCCATTCCCCTCGCCTGCTCAGCCAATAGCGCACTCTCAGGACAGGAGGAAGATGCCCATATATGGCATAGACCAAGAACCGAACAAAAGATACGTGGGTTACACAAACAGTACCCTCTGGGCCTTTTACTCTGCATTTTTATTACCCATGGCACTATCGGGAATTCCCATAAATTCTTCAGCTCAGCCCAGGGTTCCTCGAAGGCTGTTCGTCACATGAACCAAGTCTGCCCAGATCCAATGTTTTAATTTTAAACCTTGAGCAGTGTGTTAAAGGGTTTTGAGCTCCTGGTTGTTGACACCGTGTATAAATAAACACCCCCTCCCCCCGCCACCATCATGAGGATCGTTCTGAGGAGCCACGTTATGATTCTGCTCTCCTCCAATGGCACGCGCCATGACGAACACAGAATCGATGGCCCTTTTTAATTGGATGGCAAGTCTGGCCATGGAGAGCGGCTGACATTTACGAGCACCGCCCTGTTGTTGTCACGTAGCTGGTGGCCTCTCTGCTCCTAGTGGTCTGTGTGTGAACTGCGCTGCGTGAGTCCAGCGCTCCTGGAGCAGAGAAGAGGCTGAAAGAAACGCTGTCTGGCTCCTGTACGGATGCCGACATACATGGTGAGAGTGTAATGTGTGGTTGTACATGAGAAAGCAACAGATTTCTGCTAAATTACGGTTTGGGTTTTACTGCCTATTAGTACAGGTACTCCTTGACCACGTTCCCATGAATCGTAAGTGGAAAATATCGCAAGTGAAATATGAATATAATAAGTAAATAAATAACTACTGTCATTGTTAACAAATAATTACTATAACTAACTAAATACCAGTAATTGAAAAGCAAATGAAGGAATACAAGTTTATTTGGGTAAACAGGAAAATAAAAAACAGCGTGCAATACTTTGTTACACTGAGATGTTTACGTTCGCGATCGCTGCAGAGACTGGAAGCGTGGCCGGGTGGATGCTGCCATCGCCCGGCCTCAGCAGGGAGTATCGGATGGCATATCGCTAGTCTGATGACTACTGAATGTGCGTTGCTGTCGCACCATTGTAAAGTCGAACCTTTGTAAAACGAGGAGCATCTGTATACTGATGTATTTAATATAAGTTGATCAAACTGTGATAAACGGTATTAAAACTTTGTTACCGTGGGTATTTCGGGTGGTGTGTGGTTCAGTGGGTTAGTATGCTGTGCTTGTGATCAGATGGTTGCTGGTTCAAATCCCAGGATTGGCCGAGTGATTTCAGCTGAGCGATACCCCTAACCTCTATTAGTCCAAGGCCTGTCTGACTGTGCCGTCTTTAATTGACGTTACTTTAAATCACAGCATCTGCTTAATAAATAAAATGTAATGTAAAGGTAACCCAGTTGAGGGTGGTTAGAAAACAAGCAGAAAACAAGTCAATCTTCAAACAAGCAGCAGATGTCTTATTTGCCCCCCAGGAGCACAGAAAGACTGCCTTCAGATTCCCCTAAATGCAATGGAGTCTTTGCCTGTCCAGCCAAGAAGGGTCTGGCTGCAGACCTCCACCAGGGGATCTCCACTAGAGGGCCGGAAACACGTGACCTCCACAAGTGGAGTGGCCCTCTAATGGAGATCCCCTGGT
>JAODKC010000085.1:950188-969699 GCA_026777985.1 Mormyrops attenuatus
GAAAAGACATTAATAATACTGTAGAAGGAGAATCGTTTGCCAGGGACCTTGGCGGAAAATCAAGCCCGCTCTCAAGGACTGCAATTCACTGGAAAATGCCTAGCATCCGGAGGAAAGTGAAGAAGGGAATGGGAAGGAGCTGTCTGTCACATTCCTGTCACGCCAGGTACCGTGAGGCGGTTGCCGTGACAGCCGTGTGGATGGTGTGGGGTCTGTGTACAGCTCTCCTTCGCAAACGGGCTGGTTATTATCAGCTGCAGAGTTTTTCTACGCTATAGTGATTCAGCCTGCTTTCTGTCTGAGCTCCACCGCACTGGAGGTAATTGAGAGCCAGCCAGGGGTGGGTGGGGGGGGGATTTCCGCAGTGTGTAGAGCGAGCCTTCACCGGCTCCCCCAGGTGACTTCATTTTATACGCAGATAAGCGTCACCTCCCCCCCCAGAGAAGGACATGAGAAAGGTCAGGCATTCAGGCAGGACGGCTCACGGGTTCTCGGCCCTCACTGAGCAACATGCTGCTCTCCTGGATCAGTGTCACGCACCCGTGTGAACATGCCGTGTCAAACACATAGTATCTCTGCCAGGAATACCAGTCGCATGGTACAGCGTAGGCAATCTGCTGTTTCTGCCTAGCGCACTTTGTAGTCAGTGCTGGCGATCTGCTGCTTCTGCCTGCCGCACTTTGTAGTCAGTGCTGGCGATCTGCTGCTTCTGCCTGCCGCACTTTGTAGTCAGAGCAGGTCTGAGATCAGCTTCACACCGAACAGAGTAAGATTTCAGTCTCTCGCTACAATGAAGTGACCCAGATAGAGGGAAGTTACATTTACATGGCAGGTAAACAGGGTTCTGTATTTAAAGTATATGTGGTTCTAAGTATGTTAGTAGGTAAACAGAAAGGAGAGATTTTTTTTTTTGTATGAGGACTGAACGTCTCTATGTTAGGCTACTGTAAATTATTAATCACGAAATGGTGACCCATCCCTGTCACTCCCCTGCCGTTAACATGAAGCCACTCGCATGACATGAATCCTGGAGGTTAAAGGTCACCTCCCATTCAACTGCCGTGTCCCTCCACCCCCCCCCCCCACCCGCTGCCTGGTGTCAGTGAGTCATGGAGCAGTTGAGCCGCATCTCCTTGCCGGCATCAAAGGCCGATTCCGAGGCTATTTTTAGCGTGCCAGTAGACTTCGCTTGAACAGCTCCGGCCGAGGGTAATTCCTCTCCCACGATGAGCATCTGGGCATACGCAACCAATATGGCCGCTTATGCACGTCTAACTCGCTGTGAGGTTCCAAAGCGGTCCAGTTACATTAAAACCACAGTTTCATTTGCGTCAGGAGGAGGTAAACCCTCCCCAGAGGCGGTGAGGGTGAGATGTCCGGGTCCACATTAGAATAGGAGCATCTTCCCCTCCCCCCAGACACTGGCCCGCCTCTTCCCTTCCTCCTGTCCAATCAGATCCCTCTTTACATTCCAGCAGCATGCAGGAATCCCACATAGGCCGGACCACCACCGCTGCCTTACGTAAGAGCCCAGGGATTAGGGACACCGCGTACCCGCGTTACGCAGCGCTACCGATGATGCATTCGCTCTCCTCCTGTTTATTCTTTACCCTTTTTTTGCAAATACCTTACAAGTCATCAGAACGTCACTGATTCCGGAGTTAATTTTAGGCTGTTTGCCATGACATTGTTTGTTTACAATGTATAGTATAAGAAAGGGTTGAGTTTTGGTTTGTGATGGTGGGTTTCCCCTTACCAGATATGGGATGGTCTTAAATTATATGTACTTATAAATTATAAGTGTATGGATTGGATATTTCTCATATTTCCTGTGCCAGCTGTAAATCCATACAGCCCTTCATTATCTGACATTCAAGAGTCACGTTTCCCCCTGAATCCAGACTGATTAATTTTTTGGATTTTAATATTTACCCCAAGATGTGCCAACTGGAAATAAATCGCCCTGTTGAAAAGGGCCGTGAGAGAAGCGACTTTCAGTAAATCTTGTCACATTAAGATGACCGATAACTCACTTCTTCTGTGTGCTGAATTTCATGGTCCTGCAATGTTTTTGCAGAGACATTTAAAGCAAAAGTGATTGTGAATATTGTGTTCCTCCACTATCCAGTAAAACGTGATATGATGTTTTAGTATTAAGAAACAGATACTAGCTCTCAGGAAGTATCAAACTCTCCATCCCACGTTAGTCAACAATATAGAAATATATTGTATTCTTTTCTTTTAAAACCTGTAGCATTTATGTGTCATTTGTTACCCACAGAGTATCGCTATTTCCAGACTTCATTGTCTGTGTTTTTTTTACTTTTTATAAACCTCTGATTGGTTCCAGAGGAGAGGTGTAACAAAGATTAGAGTGGGCAAAGTCACGCTATGCGCCGTGACGGCGCCAGGCAGTGAAAATAACCAAAAAACCTCGGGGAATGGTGCGTTTTTCCGCGGGATGCTGGCCGCCTCGGTCACACTCAGCCGTGCTGGAAGAGCGCCGCCCCAGGGGCTTATGCAAGCACTTCCTGCCGCAATTTTTTGGAAAAGCAGGGTGCCCCTGCTGTGAGCCCCATCTGACACTGCTGAGTGCAGGAGAGGGGGGAGGGAGGCGGACTGACTTTCAGTAGGGATTTTGAGGCAGCGATATTTGCCTCCCCATCACTACAGGCCCCCATCTCCCTGCTCATTACACAGTAATCATGCCCTTAGTGCGCCCCCTAGCTAACTGGCAGGGTTAGTTGTGATATTTACGCTCAGGCTGCACACTTCTGGATCAGGACTGGAGAATTGAGGGGGGGGGTGGGGTTGTATGGGTAATGGGCCAGGACCAGATGAAGGCAGTGCGAGCCAGGCAGTTGCGTGACTCACACTGTGCTCTCCTATCCGTGTGGCACTCCTATATGGGCGCAGGCGTTTACTGCTTCCAGAACATTCTTGTTACCCCTCCCGTCGCCCTTCAGAGTACAAGGCTAAAATGCGTTCCCCTCTTCAGCTGGGTTGTCTTCTTCTGGAATGGACAAAAAGCGATTAAAGGCAGGATTAAGAGGTTTTCTGCTCTAGGAAGCAAATGTAATTCTGAAACGCTGCCTTTTCTGAAGTTACAGGGCTGCGTTTCTGACAGGTAATGAAGCTCAGCTTCAGGGAACACTGTCCAGACTCATTACACGGACACACTAAATCATTAAATAGCTTGAATGGCCCTTACTTCACTGTAAAGTTTTCCAAAACTGCAGTGCAATTCAGTCTGTGACGAAACGACTCTGCACTGTGCAACCCAAAGTTGCTGCTTATCTAAAGCACACATGAATTTACCATGTATTCTTACTCAGCCACATCCTGGAAGAGAATGTAGTAATATAAAGCCACCAATAAAGGAATTTAAATTCTAAAAGATTTTCCCACTATAAAGATATCAGCTTTGACTTGGGCTTAATTCCCCTGTTCTTCATATTCTCTGAATGGTTTATGCTTCTGTCAATCTAACACTTGTCCTATTGAAGGACTCTGAACAATTGTGTGCTGGCCACTAAAGCATCTTGTTGTTGTATGTGTAATGGAGCATATCCATTTTGACTGGCCACTTAGAGAATGAAGGCAGAGACACGCAGAAGCAGAGGACAGCGGCCCATGGATTCAAGTGTTCTGCTTTTAAATCAAGGCTACCTCATTATCCAGGGGCTGCTGGTTGGTTCCTTAACTTGGGGACTGGAACCCATTGCCTTAATTCATAAAGCACTGCTTTGGAACATCACTGTTCAGGTACTCAACGCAAACGGTTCCAGACACATCAGGTACTTTAGAAAGCGAAAGTTTTTCTGTTGGAGCAAAGCATCACATGAAGAAATGGATGTTGAAGTAAATGATGCAAAATTGTCAGTAATAAAATCCAGTTTATTAGCACTTGATGTGAATCTGCCCCATTTCACGTTAACCCTGGATTAACAAAGACAAGCGTAGACCCCCAGAGCCCCCCCCCAGTGGTTAATCTTTCCATCCCATGCCAGCGAGCTCCTCACCATGGAGAAAGCTGAGTGGTGCCCTGAAACGGGACAGTCCTCACTGTGTTATCTGAAGTCCCCAGAGAGGAATCGTTTTTAACCTGTGATTACAGAGGCATATGGTAACAGGCTTCTGACACAGATTAAAATAAAGGACTGACAGGGCCACTGGGCAAAAGACTGCAGTATAAGGCCTGTTTTGTAGCAGGGAGAGGTGGATCATTGGCAGTCTTCTGTCACAACGTTCATCTTGTTCATGAGTGCTCCTCTTAGTCTCTCCTTGACATCATCCTTTGAGAGATCTCAGGGGCGAGTACAACGATTTTATGTGAAGACACTGCTTTGGTCGATTGAATTGCTCTTGGATGAGAATATATTCTAGCTGCATGGATGGATAGATGGATATAGGACAGTTTTCTGGGTTACTAACCGAACACTTTTGGTGGTTATGTGGACCATGATCTGGTTACACCACATGAGAAAGTGGTCTGACATCCATCCCCGGGAACCAAATAAAAAGCCTCTCTGCTAACCTGCTTTTGGGCAGAAGTAACTCTAAGGTTTCTATGTGGGTTAATACCAGTTCAATTTGAGCTACTTCCCTTGAGCTCAGTGCCTCTTGCCATTGGGTTCCTGGTTCAGTCAGCCCCAGCTACCATGTCGAAATGCATTACCTCCCAACATGGACCTATGGAAGCTGCCAAGCCAGTCTGACCTCCAGACATTACCATGGTCATCCAAGTTCCAAGATCATTCCCTTTTGGGATAAATGAACCTTAATTCTGCTCTGGGGCCTCTCTGGGACGGGACAGCCGACTACATCAGAGAGTAAACATCTCCAGGGCACCGGGGGGATTTAAAATGCGCAGGTTCCATAGTGCTTCCTGGTCATACGAGTCCTGACTTCCTATGTTTTTTTTTTGACAATCCAGAAAGTGAGTGAGAAGGTTGGAGGAGCAGAAGGGACCAAATTGGATGATGAATTCATGGACATGGAAAAGGTAGGGAGCTCTTCACTTGCTTTCAGCTCATGGGAGTTTTACTTACACAAAAATGTTCTGAGGACAGAAGGAAAAATGATTGGTTCAGAGAAATAACCAATCAGATTGTAGAGGGTGGTGGGTCCAAGCAACTACCGGAGGCAGGACCAAAACATCTGATTGGTTGGACCCACCTCTTGGCTTGACTGGTTATCTCTCTGAACCAATCAATTTTTCCTTCTGTTCTTAAGAACATTTTTGTGTAAGCAAAACTCCCATGAGATTGTTTTCACCTTTGCAGACAGTCATGGTGAGCAGGGAGTTCTGGGTTCTCCAGAGTGAGTCTGGTGCATGTTCACTGTCTCTTTACTCTAAAAGGCACCTTAACCAAAGTGTAGGTTAAGTCTCAGCCCTTATATGAGAATGACACATTTGGGACACTTTCACTTTTGATCTCACCTTACTTACTCATACATTTATACTGTAAAACTAAACAATAAAGGACAGCACATTTTGTCAGATCCATGTTATGCTGCTGGGTGATTTCTCCTTCCGAGAAGTTCACCAGGGTGTAGTGGCATACTTTCAGCTGAAATTTATTTTGGATTTGAGGGCATTTTGGGGACATTAACACATCAAAATGTCTCACACACCCTCTCTCTTGTCCTTGGCTGTAGAAAGTGGACGTCACCGCTAGGGCGGTGTTAGATATTATGACCAAGACGACAGAATACCTACAACCCAATCCAGGTAAGCCTTGTCAAATGGTCGACGCAAAGGACCCATAAACCTGTGTAGCACAGTAGCGCATGTTCTTTTTGGGAACTATGGACATCATTGATTCTACCTCTCTGCCTCCTCACAGCATCCAGAGCCAAGATGAGCATGATCAATTCCATGTCAAAGATCAGGGGTCAGGAGAAGGGCCCGGGGTACACGCAGGCCGAAACCGTGCTTGGCGAGTCCATGCTCAAGTTCGGCCGGGAGCTGGGCGAGGATTCCAACTTTGGTATAATGATGAATGGCGTGAAAACTCTCTGCGGATTGGTTTTGTCTTAGGTTTAACTTAACTTCCATTAACTCAGGATTAACATCAGGATTATTAACTCAGATGGACATTACAGATCAATTCATAGACAACGTTAACAGTAAACGGTATAAATCAACTGCAAAACTCTGCTGTAAACCTATGTCCTACTTAGATACTGAAGATTTTAATTAATGGAAAACATTGTTTTATCATCCTATGCCAATGGAAGGTAATGTAGAAATATTTTAGTCTGGAAGCATCTCTGCAGGCATAAACTGTGGTGGAGGACCTCATTCTGCTTAGGGTCCCAGTGTCCGTTTCTTCTCCCCAGGGCTGGTTCTCTTAGACACTGGTGAGGCCATGAAAGACCTGGGGGAGGTGAAGGATTCCCTGGACATAGAAGTGAAGCAGAATTTCATCGACCCACTGCAGAACCTCTACGACAAAGACCTGAAGGAAATACAGGTGTGGACCAACAAATGAATAAGGGTGTTTCTCCAGGGTCTTTCAATGCGTCTACAAGTTCAACATAAAAAATATTTTAATTAAGAATAAAAAGGGTCAGTGTAGCACTGTTGTCTCACACCTCCAGTGTTGGGGCGTGAATCCTCAATGAGGATTGAATCCCCCGCCCCCTGAAATTTGCTTCTGCCCCCCCGTCGACAAAACCTATTAAGGAGGACCCCCCTGGTTGGCAAAATCTACTGAGGGTAACCCCCCCCCACCACCAAATTTACTTTTGGCTACGGGCCTGTGCTTATTACCTGGGATAGACTCCCCCAGTCTGGTCTGAAAATAACTAGCCCAAGGATGGTTACTTTTGAAGTAAGATGGTTGTCAATAGCATACTTTAGAAGATAAGATACATGAATTCATTAAGATTATTGAACTGATTGTCCATTTTTCAGATGGTTCCTCTGCAAAAATGCTACTCAGTGAAGGCTAATAGGCCAGAGCAGGGAATCTTACCAGCAAAATATAAGTATGGAATGAACCCTGGGGCCAACAAGACACTTGACCAACAGGAGCACATGCTGGGCCCACACTGACATGTCCCTTTCATTTCAGCACCACCTGAAGAAGCTGGAGGGTCGGCGACTCGACTTTGACTACAAGAAGAAGAGACAGGGCAAAGTGCAGGAAGATGAGATCAAGCAAGCCCTGGAGAAGTTTGATGACTCCAAAGAGATCGCCGAGCAGAGCATGTTCAATTTGCTAGAAAGTGATGTAAGGATGACATATTTCTCTAACTATTTTGATCTTGTGATGCATTAGCCTGCCATCTTCATGTTTGGCACCTTTCCTACTTGTCAAAAGGCCATGTTTTGCATTCATTAAAGTCTCTCCCCTTTCAGCTGAAACCATGGCAACCATAGCCCTCGCCTTGTGCACTGGTGTGAAGTGATGATGTATGTCCTTATCACACCTTGTCAAGCAAAGCTCTGATTGTCTGAAGGTCTGTTCTGAAGAGTTTAGGAGAGATTTTATACTGCTCGCGAAGCTTGAAATCTTCAACATTTTGACCTACATTCTTTTAACACAAGACCTAGAACCTAAGGATGTTGCGATTGCATCTGCTGAGAGGGTTGAGTCACATGACAAATGCAGCATAGATAGATGCTTTCCCACGTTGCCCAGAGTATTGGACCTTGGCATGAAGTGAGAGCACAGGCAGACGAACGTAACAGTCCACCCGGGCTTCTTGTATTTGTGTTAGCAGATCGAGCAAGTGAGCCAGCTTGCCGCACTGGTGCAGGCCCAGCTGGACTACCATAGACAGGCCTCTGAGATCCTTCAACAACTCAATGGCAAGATTGAGAACAGGTGCGTCCTTCAGTGACGCTCCTCAGAGCAAGGCCAAGTCCAGGGTGTCCTTCCACTGTGCCCCAGTCGCCCCATATTGTTAAGAATGTCCTGATCCACTTTTTTGGTACCCAGATTCTATCTGATCCATTCAACATTTATATCTGGCAATTCCAAGTCCGGATCTGATCTTTTTATAAACATGTATATATACATACCCATACAGTAGGTGTTGGTGGATTTTTTGTATAAGCAATGTTTTGGCAAGTGCCTAATTATTTGTTGTAATAACATTCTGCTGTTACTTCCTCTTGAAAGGATGGCTTTGCAAACATTGCAGGTAGCTGTTGGGCTGCTTTGAGTCGCCAGTTTAAAGGATTTCCACACGGCTGACATCTCGATAGTTTGCAGTTGCAAGCCATGTGCCTCAGGCTTACTGTAGTGTGTGGCAGAACCTTATAATCTGCACAACTGATGTAAATTTGGCAGAGAGGGTAAATTAAATAGAACGGGCTTTGGATCGGACTGTGGTAGCCGATACACATCGATTAAAAAAACGCCTGGATCGGCTCAAAAAGGTACTAACAGAGACAATTAAGCATGGATAATGGGTCTTGGACAGTGCTGAAGAGACACCCTTGGTGGCCTTTGCTTAACCTTCTTGCTCATATTAGGTAGATGACTCCTACTCTCCTTAAAGTGGCTGAGGAACATTGTTATTGTGTCTCTTTCACATTTCCTGAAGGATAAGAGATGCTTCTGCTAAGCCCAGGAAAGAGTACGTTCCCAAGCCTCGTACCAGCATGGACTTATACACCAGTGAGAACCAAAATGGAGGCCCAGGCTACCAAGGCTCCGCCAAGTCTCCACGGAGGTCTCCAGGTAGATCTGTTTGACAAGGATACTTATCACCTGACAGTTTTAGTTGTGTGCGTTGCACTTTTATTTATCTCTATACTGAATATTTACAAAATATCGCTTACGTAGCTGAACAAGAGCATCGTGCTAACAATGCATAGGCTGTGGGTTCGAATCCCAGAGTGCACACCTAAATTGTAACCCTTCGCACTACTGTAAGTCTATTTGGATAAAAGCATTGGGTAAATGTATAATAAAAAAGGTCAGGTAAAGTAGCATTCACAAGAGCATTTTCCTTCCAACTTTGAACTACTTGAAGTATTATCTGAATAATTCATCTGCAGCACATGTCATACTCTTCTGCATTTCTGGGACGTGCCTTCCGTCACCATCGTCCTCTTAACCCTACTGTCCTCTCCCCGTCTCCCTTTGGTTACGCAGCCCCCATGGACCAGCCCTGCTGCCGTGCACTGTATGACTTCGACCCGGAGAACGAGGGGGAGCTGGGTTTCAAGGAAGGTGACATCATCACCCTGACCAACAAGATCGACGACAACTGGTACGAGGGCATGCTGCACGGCCAATCCGGCTTCTTTCCCGTCAACTACGTGGACATCCTGGTGGCACTTCCGCACTAATCTCTCTCCGGCATGGTGACCCGGCTCACCAACGGGGCAGCTGTGAAGAAGTTAACACCTTCTGCATACAGCATGGAATATTAAAGATAAAACATAATCACACCTCACCATCAAATTAGTGTACATGTGCAGTGCATACAATCATTTCTTTTCATTACCATTTCTCTCCCTAAAAGACATCCACAACGCTCCCACCCCACTTTTCCCCGCCTTTACTTGTGTTCATTTGGTTGCACCATGCGGATCACCAGTGTGTCCTATCTTCACATGATCAAAAGTGACACCAGGAACTTCCAGGCTTTGAAATGAGACATCTGGGGTGTCGAAACCACAGGATTCAGGTCTGAGAAATGCTTCTCTGAGATCGATACATTTGTGTCAATAAATATAAACAACCAAAAAAAATGTAAGGGTATTCAGTATAGCTCTTGCATGCTAGATAATCCTTCTGGTAACGATCCCCACCGTGTTTCGCTTGTTTACTTTATATCATTGCGGTCTGTTATTTGCACACGGAACATAATTGCGCCTGTTCTAAAGAGCGTTATCACGTCTGTGTCCCGTGTATTAATATGCTCCTCCTTCATTCCTGAAATGATGCCCCACATCATTCCTGAGTTCTAAGCACATTCCACATGATGCAGGGGCTGGAACCTGACCAGAATTCAGTCAGGACTGATTGAAATGTAAGTCCCACTCCCACCTGCATGGCAGAGACACTGGAGCTGCTGCCCATGAAATTGCAATGAGTTAGGAAAAGAGTAGGTGCTTTTATGTGAAGATCCTTATCAAAAGGTAAAATTTACACTGCTTTGCAAAAGGTGTCAGTACCACGTGGTGTGTTTCTGTGCATTTCTCCTGACCACACGTATTCGTATGGGACAGTGATAGCGTACTGTGAATATTAATTTTTCAAACATGGAACGAGACACTAATTGTATTAAAATTTGTAAGTGATGTGCAGAATTTCAAGAAACACTGTCTTAAAGCAAATAACAAAACACGTCAATGGTTAAAAATGATCTATTTGTGAAACTGATTTATGTATTGTATTGTAAAGATATCAGATTTTTGATTATTGACGTAACTGTGTACCCTGCAGCCGAAAAAACAATGGTTTTCTTTCACTGGCTGCGTGTTAGTTGAGCCAAATGCTAGTTTTACCATCATCCAGCATTCAGAGTTCTGGGGTATTCTCAAAGTAAATTGTCAAAGGACCATTGTATATGTAAGGGACATACAATCAGGGGTGCCATAAATGGGGGGGGGATTAAGGTGTTTAGGACTGAGTGACAAGGGCGACAAAAAAATTGGAACATGATTGGATTGGTCTGGGTTGGGGGCCCAATTTCATATGCTTTCAGCTCTAGTGGTGCCCCTACATACAACAAGAACAATGAAATATCAAGGATTTTAGCAATGACTGAACAATGTACAATAAGCATTCGCAGCTGAATCACGATGTCACCTGTTCTGTGTGTCTCTCGTTGATCAATGCTTGATACTCCTGGGTAAATTCAAGCGTCTTGGAAAAACATTTACTGTATACTGGCTTCCGACACGTACTCTAGTCTTTGAGCATGTAAATCAACTTCTAAAATGGGTTAATACTTAAAAATCATTTTGTTTAGAAGAGCTGGGAGATTGTGGTCACAGGATGCAGGGGAGGTGGTTAATTATGGTTATTTTGTTCCCTGCTTCTCTCAGGTATTCGTTTGCTTTATCATTTTGAACATCTCTTAGTAAAAAGGAAATAAATGGAAAAGATCGGAAGGGTGTGTAGTACTGATGGTAAAAAATGAGAAAGCAAACGTCCAGGTGTAGCTGGAAATGACATCAGGTCTGGGTTTGATATTTTCCTGCCTGAGGTTATGTTTTTTTCCATTTTTTTAACTTTCAGTATTTTTGCCCTCAATGAGGATTGTACAGCTGTTTTCACCCCCTGTCCGCATGAGCGCATTCACCATATTTTATTTATAGAAGTGCATTTGTAGACGTGTATTCTCTCTCTTTCCCTTGTCCTTGGATAAGTATTTTATTTATTTTTGTATTTTTTCCTCTCAGTCCTAAAGTGAAAGAAAATATATTGCTTGATGTGACAAATATGTGTATGTTACTTAATGAAATAAAGACCATGGCAGAGCTACGTGATGTGACACATCGACTCTTCATTGGCACTCTGTGTCAAACATAGTAAAATGAAGCAGGATCAAGTAGGGATGTGCAATACCAATAATTTTGTTTTTGATCCAGTTTGAACCTATACCAAAGTTGGCTGATCCCAGTCCCTATATTCTTAAGTCTTCAGTATACATTAAATGCAAATTGTCCATCCTTCCATCTTCTGTACCTGCTTGTCCTATTCAGGCTTGTGGGGGGGCCTGGAGCCTATCCCAGAAGCTACGGGCATCTGCTAAGGAACTAAATGAAAACATGCAATTTGCAATTTGCATGTTCTCCCCCGTGTCATTGTGGGGCTACCTTGTTCTCTGCCTTGCGCCCATAGGCTTCAGACCCCCCAGCGACCCTGAATAGGATTAGCAGTTACAGAAAATGGATGGATATTTCGAACAACAACAAACAACAACAAAAAAAGAAATTTCCCCAAAATAAACCATAGCTAAATAGAACTTATCTACTATTACAGTATATCAAACATGTTGGTGATCCTGCTTCGAGTTGCGCCAACAGACCCAAAACAGTGACGAGAATTACAGGACTTGATTTTGCTCAACACTGTCTCTATGGAATCCAAAATACATCCATATAGTGAAAGGAGACCAGTCCATGTTCCTTCTTTCCTTTTCACTCACTTTTGTTAATTTTCTCACAAACACACCAAACTGAATGAATGAGTCTAATAGGAAGGAGGAAAATTATTATGAATGGCTCAAAGCGCAAGTAGAGCTAATGTAAAAGAAGTGACAATAAGCTTTATATTGATTGTTTTACATATACAAGATATACAAGATAATCATTAAAACTGCAAAGCTTTTTAAGTTTTGTTTCCTAAGACTGAGTAAAAAATGTTTACTGTATTTTAAATAGAAGCCTGTAGCCCAACACTAGCGTACAGCCCATATATATGCATTATTAAGTAGACCACCTCATTCTGTTAACAGCCACAAAACTGATTCATGCAACTTCATCCATAAATACCCAAAATTCATTTGAAATACTGGAATGTTGTATGAAGTATTGTAGTTTCGGACAGTACTTTGGCAAACATTACATTTTGCGTCTTTACCATCTCGTGGCGTTAAATTCCTTTCCATCGGTTTCCCGCGCGAAACCAAGCGCACGCGCACCTTCCCTCTCCCACAGCTCGCGTGACGCCGTAGTTCTCAGTCTGGAGCAGAAACAGCAGGCGGAAGGAGAAGTAGTTCCTACCCTAACATATTGAGCTGGTAATAGTTCATATCCGGCTCTCTATAATAATATAAATATTTAAAACATTTAACTACCAGGTAAAAATCTGTATTTTAACGTTAGAATCGATGTTCAAAAATGAAACATCGTGATCGAAAGAATCGATATTTCTGTATCGATCCGCACATCTTTAGGGCCAAGTAACTGCAGTACGTTGGAGACCATCCTTCAGTTTCATGTTTCGCAAGTATTGACAATTCAATAAGAAAGAAAAAGTAAAATTCATTTTATGCTGTTTAAAATAGTTGGCAATGCACACTGTTTTAAAAAAGGAAACAATAAGATTATGGGAAAATAAAGAATTGGAAGGAAGTGATGTGAGAATTATCCGGACTCCGGGAGATGAATCATTCTGGAGAAGCATTTTGCTCAGAGATTAACCAAATGACGGCAGTCTGCCATATATCCTGGTCGAAAAGGTGGGTTTCTAGTAGTTTACCCCAAGTTAAAATAAGGAGGACGCTGCAACGATTTAACGAAACGCTAAGCGGTGCTGTTACCCACCAGAATGATCTTAGGTGTTAAATGATCTTAGTCTATTTATTGACAACCATTTTTCCTTTAGTAGTATCTATTAATTTCTCAGTCTCTTATCCTGGATAGGGTCTTGGTTGGACCTGGACCCTATTCCAGGCAGCACTTGGCAAGGGGACACAATCATACACTATGGGTGAATTAGAGCTATAATTTCGGCAAAATGTCTATGTTTGGACTGTGGATGCAAACAGCGCGAGGACGGTGCAGTTAATTAATTTTATAGCTAAAACATGCATTATATTTAAGACACGTATTAACTGCATTTAACATGTGGGTTTCTGAATCTGTTGTACATCTTGTACTGTTGATTTCTTTGTGTGAATTCTTAAATGCACACACAAACAAAATGTCCATCCTCAGTTTAGAACATGATTCTTTTATTGCTGTGCATTTATCGGCTATTATGCTGTATAAAATAGCTAATTTCGAAAATGTTTTTGTTACATTCGAATGCACGTAAAGACAGTTTAATGAATCATTTTTTATTCAATATCCAAAATCTCTAGTTGTGATGCGTGTTACACCCACGGATTCAGCAGTGCCTTCAGTTATTATAATTCGTACAAGTAATTTATGAGGCACATTTTGTTCTGGCTGTGAGAGTTTTTCGTAAACTTAAAAACAATGTTCAATGCCCAGATACGAGATATTGGTGGCGGCTAATCTTGTAATAAGGACGACAGGCAGTCCTGGGTCACGGAAGGTTGGATCACTTTGGGACGATGTCATAGAGAATGTCGGTGTATGTGATCATCTCGGCGTATATTAGCTCGTAATTTTCACCATTTCCTACTGTACAATGTATATGTGTTGAGTGTTGAGACGATCCCTGGAGTGAACAGAGCTGCCAAAAGAATGGGTAACCTGACAGGGTGAGGAGAGACATGGAGATTAAGTGTTACTAATACCACAATGCCTTTCTGATTCTATACTGTGTTTCGACATGAACATTTGTGTTGACAGCGTGGTGTAAAGTTGAAGGGGGGAAAAGGGGTGTTTTGTCAAGCCGAGAAAACGATAAGCCTGCACTTGGCTTTGTACTGGGAAGTCAAAGTACAAGTCGTTCTTATATATGTAAAAAGAAACACTCACTGTTCATGTCTTGTCTGTGAAATGTTTTATCTGCAGGTCCTTGGTGCAGACAGGGGGAACATTCTGGCTGTTAAATCGCAGCCTTTGAATAAGGTCCCAGGTTTGATAGATGTCAGAGGGATTATGGTGAACGGAGAGTGAAGCATGGAATACATCTTAAAAGCAGGATTCATTTAACGGTGTTTTCCAGAGACCACTGATCTTTTCTGTGCTTGTGTTGTGTTTATGTATTCTCTCATGCTAAAGTAATATGTTGACCATTTAATTGCTCCGTTAACTGCTGAAAAGCTTATGGGTAAATTTGCTTCGGTGAAGAGGTGTTTGACATTATGACGGTTGTAGGACGTGTGGCTCAGAGGGCTAAGCCTCTATGCTTGTGATCGGATTGGCGCCGGTCCAGCCTCGGCATGTCTGTGGGTCCTTGAGCAAGACCCTTAACCCCCCAGCTCCCTGGGTGCTGCTGTGGGTGGCTGCCCTTCGAGGTCAGCTTGCTCTCATCTACAGAGCAAGTTGGGGGAGGCGTGAAAAGAATTTCCCTATGAGGATCAATAAAAAGTATCTATAATAACAATAATAATAATAGTAACATCTAGTAGGAAGAGTAAAATGTTTGGTGTGATTAGCCTCTGTTTTATAATGCAATATGACCAAAACCGCGTAAAATCTTTAAATTGTATCTTTGAGAATGTAGTCTGACTCTTGAGAAATGGTCAGAGGAGCATTGTTTGTATTCTGTCCTTCCACTTGCAATGTCCAGTTATCTGGTTGGGGTTGCAGTGATCTGGAGCTCATTTTTAGGGTATATAGACTCTATGTCTTAGTCCACTTCGGAGAGTGTATCTGTCATTCGTTTTGCAGTGAGTGTAGTTACCCTGGATTTATGGTAGCCAATGGATGACTAATACATAGAACGTTTATTTCCATGACAACCACATCATGTGATGGGTGTGTGTGTTTTGTCCTCCTCCCTGAGTTCATGTTCTCACACTTGACGCAAAAGCTGTTCTGTCGGTTTTCCATGAGGTTGCAGTGTTGAGTATAAGTCTTATCTAAAGTCATCGAAACTTGGAGCTACCTGAAACCCCTGCAGAGGTGTCCTCTAAACAGAAACGGTGATGTTTATGAGGCTGTGTTTGGCAATTGCCACTTTTATGAGCACAATCATGCGTATTTAAATGCCACAGGAAAGACGGGAAAGGCAGCTATTTCCCCAATCAATGAATATCAATCTTATGGGTTAATATACAGTTTAGGCTCAGAGGCAGTAGTTGACTTGGCAGATGATTGAGTGCAAGATTTAGTTTTTTAAACCCTTCAGGATAAACTTGTCAAGATCAAGATTCAAAGAGTGACCATCACCACTTTAGTGCCAGTACGGTCACTAGGCACCGTGAAGTGGGCAGCCAGGCAGCCAGCCTTTAAAAGTCCTTTTAAATTTCAGCCTCTGTGGATTTTGTGCCAGAAACATACCATGCCAGTGTCATCAAAACTTTAGCACAAGCTTGTTGTTCTCAAACTTTTGAAATGAAGCTATTTGTGTTGCCAGAACACTGGTAAAATCTCGGCAAACATTTTATACTTTTACCTCAAACAGTTACAGCGATTTGTGTGTTGTCTGAATTGCAGGCGTCCGGCTGGGTAGCTCCATGTGCAGTTGTGGCAGTAGCGTTGCTATGGTGACAGAACATAGTTTCCGAGAAAAGGAGGCAAATGTCAGGCGAACTTCGCCCATTACTTCCTGCTTGTGATGTCATAATTGGGACATTTGCAGCGATTCTGTTAGCTAAGAATGATTTGGTTGAATTAATGTAAGAGCCCATGAAACTATGGAAGTTTGAAGTCTGAAATGGTGCAGACTTGAGAGATGAGTGCAGATGGGACTCAGAAGGAGTAGTGCCACGTCCCCCCACCCCCACGTGTAACGAACATCCAGGGAATGCCACACCCTCCCGCACACCTCCACCAGTCACGGTCTAACACTTGGTCGACTTGTGGCACCCGTTCTCTGGCTCCCCCCCCGCGGGCTGTATTACAGAGGGCAGGCGGGGACGTGGTCCCGGGGCCAGCCGCTGCAAGACACTGCTAGCTAGCAGCCCGGTTTTGTCTCTCCCGGACTCACTCATCACAGCCCCGTGTCATTGCCTCTTCTCGTTGCCTCATTTTTCATCTCTGAATAGTGCAACCATGTGTCCCTCACTTTAACCATCAGGCGCCATGAAACGCTCAACTCAGGTCTGAAGCTCCTGCAAAGTTTTTATTTAACCCCTGCTCCCCTAATGGACCCCTGCATGGCGTCCCTATCCCTCAGAGAGCCAGTTGTCAGAGACGTACGTGGGCCGGGCTGTGTCATTGCCTGCCTCTTCCCACCCCCTCCGCATAGTTTTCCTTTTGAGCACCAAGGCCCGGCTCTCAACACCAGCCTGGGCTCCGTAATGCCCCGTCTGTCAGCACCTGCAAAAGACAATAATTAGAGATGATAAATGAAGCAGAAAGACGGGTCAAACGACTATTGAATCATAGATACCAGTGGCAGGCGAGGAGGAGAGCTCCTTTATACTGTCACAAGGACTGTTTATTCACACACACACACACCCACATTGACTACTGCGTGTGTGCTATGAAGAATGTGTAGATACTAACACCCTATTCACCTGGCTACCAGCCAAATCAGTGGGCTTGGCTCCCCTCTGTACAAATCAGAACATGTGTCTGCCCCCCCCCCATCCCCGTGCTGGAAGTCAGGCAGGTTAGAAGCTGGGGCGTTATGACTGGGGGAAAGTAGTGGCCTTTGTGTCGGACACGAAGGAAATTAGCGATCACCTGGAGGTTGGGAGAAAGTAAATGTGTCTGTGACAATTTGCAGTAGCTCCAGGGCAGCAATCCAAGGCTTTGCACTCTGTGTGTGTGTGTGTGTGTGTGTGTGTATTCATACTGTGAACTGTTTTGGTTATGTATTACTTACTGATGTTGGGGTTCACTTTTATGCACCTCAGTGGAAATTATTTAGCTTAGCTTACCACACCTCAAAATCTGTAATTAGATTTATTGGTTGCTTATTTCATTACTGAAAAAAAACTTATGTAGAAGAACCAGAAAGTAGGGTTGGATTTGGACCAGAGTTGGCAACAGAGGGTAAATATCTTATGGGCATTCAGGAGAGGTCTTGGGGTACACGCTGATTCAGGATTTCATGTCGAGTCAGCCAATGAGGATGCAAATTACTCCATCGTATATTTGTTGAGCAAATCCACTTGTTGATTCAAATATAGTGCCATGCATACATCAACAAGTGAGGCGAGGAATGCAAAGAAGGGAACACACAGAAAACAAACGGGGAGCTCACAGCGCACTTGGAAATCGCGGCGTGCTGCTCTGATTTGATCCCCACGATGCACTGCTCCCAAGCACGCAGGTGCGAATAGGTGTCTATTACTGGTTCTCACGGCTGTTTATGGGCGGTCTGGTGCTTGCCTGCCTAAATTTGTCCTTTTGTGCTCTTCACTAGCATAGCTACTTCCATGGAATGTTTTGTTTTCATTTAGCGCATATGTAACGAAAATCCAGCATCGCTAATTTGTGTTCCATTCATTAAGTAAGCAGATCTGTCTGGAGGATTTACAGCTTTGAAAGTGGTCCAAATTGTGATTTTATTATTGTTGTTCATATTGTTGTTGTTATCATTAGCTGTAGCATATTTGTCATTGTTATAATTGAAACCTTTACTGCTTGTGTTGGCCCCCGTCCGCTGTCGGTTAGGCAGTTTTGCAGTTCCCCTGCATTTTATTTTCCTGACGCATGATGCTATGCATCACTCCTCGTGTTTGGGGCTACCCGTTTCGTTCTCTGGCCCATCTGCACCCTCAGAGCAGAGTCTTCCCCTGCAGCGCTCTGCGTCTTCGTCTAGCACCAGTGAAAAAGCATTGCGTTACGGCACCTCTCGCACAGTAATCCCTGCCAAGCGATCACACCCTGGGCTCCCATTGTGTAGCAGACAGCGTCCTCCCCGCCTGACTGACTCCCTGGCTTCTGACATGACATGGCGGTGACCCCCACCCCCACCCCCACCCAAACACTCGTCTGACTTTTCCACGTGAACAAATTAAAGGTTACTTTAGGTACCCTGGTTAGTCAAATCCTGCCTGAAGTAACCACCCTGCCCACCTCAGGCTTTCACCTCCATGGCATTTATGTAAAGCCTGAGGTGGACATGACACCTGGGTGGGGGGAATGGGGGGTATTTGGCCACTGGAGTCACTCCT
Organism: Mormyrops attenuatus; assembly: GCA_026777985.1. Lineage (NCBI taxonomy): Eukaryota > Metazoa > Chordata > Actinopteri > Osteoglossiformes > Mormyridae > Mormyrops > Mormyrops attenuatus. Next base: position 968,819 of record JAODKC010000085.1, read on the forward strand.
TGCCCTCACAGACTGGGAGAGCTGGGCAATAGACAGTGCAGTGCGTAATGATGCACTTATCTGGATGGTTGTTGGCTCAAGTCCGAGGGGTGGTTCGGCTGTTGTACCCTTGAGCAAAGTACTTACCATAATTCATTCAATAAAATACCCACCTTTGCTTTTGCTTTCAAAATAATTGATCTTTTGCAACTGCAAACAGCTTCTTTTCTTGGTGTATTTATCTAAAAGGGCTTAGGGTTTTGTAACTTACACGTATATCAGCTGCATTGGTACCTTATTGGTAATTCGTGGTTTATTATGAAGTACCGTGCTGAAGGAGGCCGTAGCGCTGCCGTCTCTGGGAGCTGACCCAGTACGTTTTGGTTCACTGCCCAGCTCCTATGCCGAGACTAGGAGCCCTGGAGCTTCACAGAGGCGCCCAGCCCATTGGCATCCATCAGTCTGCGGTCTCCAAATGCCATTCATAGTCATTGCTAAGACCTGCCCTCCTTCTGGGGCACACAGTTCATGTTTTATTTAACAGCAAGGTGGGGTTCAGTCTGTCAGAGACTTATAGGGGAATTCCCAGCTTGGGGTATAACCCCCCCCAGCACACAATGGTGGGCTGACCTGAATAGGTCTGCTCCGCACACCTGCATGCTCTTCAGGGTCGTCGTGGAGAAGACGGCCTGTTCATTAGCAGCTTAGCGCCATTGTGAGGCTGCTTCCTCTTCCGTGTGGGAGCCCCGGCTCCCTCACAATGGCTCAGCCTTTCACGCTGTTCTGAAGCCCTGAGCAGATGTCCTGGGCGCCAGGGAACGGGTGGGGGGGGGGATGGGCTCTGTGTTTACCACAGAATACAGGTATTACTGAAATTATCTTCTGTATTCAGTATATTCCTA
>JAODKC010000085.1:974993-988773 GCA_026777985.1 Mormyrops attenuatus
CAAGCTGTTGGTTCAACAGGCCCTCCTTTCAAAACAATCCCCCACTCAACCAAGATGTCTGCCTGTGCCGGTCACCACAGTTTCCCAGTCACAAAAGGACTTTTCTTTATCTTTGTCAGCACACTCGTTTGGGGTGGGGGGGGACTAGTTTCTCACAGGATTCCTGTTCTTGGGTGGTGGTTGCGTTGTTTTCAGAAATACAACTTTTCCCAATTGTTGAAACCTGTGAATCAGACTTTTAAAAATAGCTTGCAGGCTTGGTCAAACTCAAGTCAGGCGCAATACTTAAGCCTTCAGATGATGCGGAGAAACAGGCCATGTGAATGCAGCCATCCCCTGATGTCAGCAGCAGCCTATTCTCCAGTGCCCACGCTGGCCAAGAGCCACACTTTGCATGCAGTTAGCACAGAATCCAGCAGCTCGGGACCACATTTACATCTTTGAGTCCGGGCTGGTCCATGCAACCCTCGCCTCTAAACAAACAGACAAAAACAAGGCGTGGTTAAAACCACCGCTAAAGAGGATCATTAGTCTTAAAATGTGCTTTTCTGGCCAATGTAACTGATTTTCTTCCTGAGGTTACACAAATATGCTCACCGCTGGTGGCCTGAAAAGTAGCCAGTGATTCCAACTGAGGCCAAGATGTTGAAAAAGAGCTATAAGATGTTTTTTCTTTGGTAAAAAAGGTGAGCAGAAGTGATGTTGGCTGTATAAACGGTTTTCCATCTGCACTGCAGAATCTTTTGGGGGGGGTACACAGCTTAATAATTTCATTGAAAAGCAGGTGCGTCATCGGGGCTGAGAGTGCCTGAGTGCTTGCCCCCTTTGCCCGAATGATTGCCCTCTTCTTGAGACTCTAAGTGGTCATTTTCAACAACCAACATTCACACAAAATGTACTCTTCATAAACAACTAGGGATACACAGTCAGGCTCACAGAAGTAATCTGTTCTATAAACCCTTGCGTATGTCAAATTTCACTTCACATATCATTCAGGATACCATAGCAAGAAAACACAAGCCAGAAACATCCTAGCAATACATACTAACGAACACATTAAACAAATGATCAGATTAGGTTTTAATATATTTTCAATGTGTGCTTCCGTAACCTCTCTATATCTCAGATTTTGCAGATTTTTTTTGCAGCCGTCCAGATTTGCACCAGCAAGGCAAATTCCTTGTATGGAAACATACTTGGCTAATAAAAGGATTCTGATTCCGATTCTGATTTACGAAAATTAGGAGCTGCCTGCATTTAAACTTGCATCTTTAATCTTTGCAGCTTTAATCTTGAGTAAACAGAAAAATGTCAATTAGCTAAAATGAAAAAAGTTCTTCAGCCAATGAAAGTGCCCGAGATTTATGCAGGCCATGCCTATTTTCTTCGTCTGCCCCTTTAAACATGCGGCATGTTGCTGTGGGCGTGGCCAATTCTCCACAGGTAGAGTAGATCTCAGGTATCTTGCTCTTACTCCTCAGTCTTGCCTGACGACACCCCTCTTTACAGGTTGCTCTTGTTTGTCCTAGAGATTCTTTTTCTGGAGCTTTCTCATTCCCCAGAAGACATTATCAATTGTATGTGGGGGGGGGCCTGGCCTAGGGTCTGACTGAGCCTTCCGCGGGATCAGAGACGTGCATGTGGGTAATTATGAAGCTCCCTTTCGCTTTACACATAAATTTATAGTTACGGCTGCTCTATGTATGTTGTGCCGCTGGGGTGAATTAAGGAGGTGGTGAGTTGTGAGAGAGACACGCGCGCACGCACACACACATACACGCATACACGCGAGAAGAGATGCCGGTGGTTAAAGTGGAGAAAGACCTGTCCCCGGATGCCTTGGAAGTCTCCCTGTCGGCCATCCACGCCTCCCCCGAGGAGCCCCAGCGAGGTCGTCGCCGGAAACGGCCACTACAGCGGGGAAAGCCCCCCTACAGCTACATTGCCCTCATCTCCATGGCGATTGCCAATGCCCCGGACCGCAGGCTCACACTTGGAGGCATCTACAAGTTCATCACAGAGCGCTTCCCCTTCTACCGCGACAACTCCAAGAAATGGCAGAACTCCATCCGCCATAATTTGACGCTCAACGACTGTTTCATTAAGATCCCGCGGGAGCCTGGACGGCCCGGCAAGGGCAACTACTGGACTCTGGACCCTAACGCCGAGGACATGTTTGAGAGCGGCAGTTTCCTGCGGCGGAGGAAACGCTTCAAGCGGTGTGACTTCACCACCTACTCAGCGTACGTCCCTGAGCCCCCAGCTTTCGCCTCCATGCAGATCTCCAGAGCGGCTTACGGTGGCCCCGTCTATTCGAACATGACTGTGAGTCCGCCATACAGCCAACAGGTGGCGCCCTCGTGCTACCCCTCATCCCCGCCAGCATTTGGCACTGGCCAGTCTCGGATGTTCAGCATCAACACCATCATCGGGCACCACGGGGGCCTGGGTTCAGGAGGGGACCTCATCCAGCAGCCCGGCCGAAGTTTCAGCCCCGACTTGGGCTCTGTGGGCAGCTCGTGCAGCCTGAGCAATGTGGATTTCCAGGCACAGTCCTGCGGTGGGGCCATGCTGTCACGCTCCGCCAGTCACATGGCGTTCCCATACTCTGTCCCAAACGGACACCTGTCCGTGCAGAGTGCGTATCCGCAAGGTAGTAGCCAGATCTACAGCACCACCAGTCGCCTGGGAATTCCCAGTTCTCCCAGTGTCACCAGTGATACGATGGACCCCTATGGGAGGATGTCACCTGGTCAGCTGTCCTCTTTAGCTCCATATAACAACACAAGCACCATAACCAGTGCAAGTAGTTACCTGAGACCCCCAACGTACACGGGTAACATGGAGAGGTTCGTGTCTGCAGTGTGACGTCTGGGAAGATAATTGCTTGGCCTTGGGAAGCCAGTTTAGTGAATTTGTTTTGTTTTGTTTTGTTTTTTTTTTTTTTTTGGAGACGTGGCATGTATGTTACGTAATGGTGATGGAACATTCTGGAGGGGGGACTCTGTTTATTTTGTTTGCCGTGTAACCGCCGATGTGAAATGTGCTCCCAGCAACAAAGGCGTGAACCAAGCAAGAAGTTAGCAACTGGTTTTCGAATGCCAGTAAATCTAAAAAATTTGTCCTTTTATACTCCAAACATGGTGGAGCTCTGGATTCTGAGATCGTGCAAGTCTGTAAAAGGGAGAAGGTTTCAACATCCTCTCAAGCACTGTTGTTTGATCAAGTTGGGCTTGTCAGTCCGTTTCTGGAGGTGTTTTATGGTGTTTGGTTGTATAACAATATGCTTTTTGTACCGAATTTAGGTCTGAGATGTTTATATTAAATTTGTATGAAAGTGATTCAGCAGTTTTGGATTTAGGTTTTCTGTACATATTTATATTTTACAAAGCTTTGTAAATTATTTTGATGCTTATCTTAAATGCATTTTCAGAAAATTCGTCTATAGAAGGCTTTTGTTTTGAAAGTGTTGTTTAAGATTTCTGTTCTCTTATTATTGTGTATGATTATGTAATGATTCCCAAAAAGTGAATTAGCTCCAGAAATCCAGAAACTTTTTAAGAACCATAAAACCTTTACGCCTCACTTTGCCTGAACGTCCTCTACACATGATGGCAGTTGTGCTTTTTTTCAGAATTATTTATCATGAAAGTTCCAGAAATCCAGAACTGTGTTTTGCAAGGATATAACTGCGGTTATCTTAACATTTTCTGCTTTGACAAAAGCAGATTTATATTTTGATGCTATGTAATTATGCTGTTATCCAGACCAGCATAGCACTGTGCTCTGTATTATAACTGTTCAAAAGGCTATTCGTTCTTTTTCAGTAGCAGTTAACTAAAACAATTGGCTATAACTTTCGTATAAGCTGCAGGAAAATAAATTTGAATAACATTTGAAATTTAATTTTAGATGGACATGGTCGATAGATGTAGGAGGCAATGGCCTGTAGTTTCTCCATTTCACAAAGAAAGTCATTTTTAAGATATTCCGAGGTTACGTGAGCTAATTATTGCCGTTTCGTGTTTTAGGCAAAGCGCTTTGTTCAGCCGGCTGTGACATGCTCTGTAACTCCTACATCACTTACTGAGTGGGAAGGCTGGAGTCCCTCCCAGGCAGAACAGGGTGTAGGGGTACACCCTGGATGGGATACCAGACCCTTACAGTCAGACAGCAGTTAATCCAGCCGCATTCCTCATTTCAGCACTAACATTAGTTAACCCTCTTGGGAAAATGAAGATAAGCTTGTTTATTCTTGTGCTTTCGCAATCGCACATCGCGTTTGTTAAATAAATGTATGTTTTGATGTTATACATTAGAGTAAATATCAGATTAAACGCAGATTTAGGCGACTTTTCGATCATGGGTGAGGAGTCCTGACCTGCACCCCCGTGAGTAACAGCATTCAGGGCCACCCCTGAACTCAAGCAACAGCTCAGGCCTGCCTCATTACATCAGAGTGTAGCTGAACTGAATAGCACCAAATGGGGCCATCCTCCTTAAACATAGAACATAGTGCGGAGGGCCTTTGAGGCCAGCCGCTACTCTGCATTCAGCATAAGGTGATTTATATGGAAAAGTGGAAGAAAGAAAAAACTCAGATGTGTTAAATCAGAGTTTAGAGTAAATACAAACTTGTGTACTTTTACAGGGCGCTACATCAGTCTTAAAAATACTCAAAATACGTACATTAAATGGTAAACCAAAATTCTAATGTATGTAACAAAGTTTCACACAAGTCTACTTAACCTTAAAATTGAATGTCAGCTTATTAATTACAATGTTTTGAGGTCTGATGAAGCAATATTCAAAAAAAGCACCGGCTTTTAACAGGACTTGACAGGTCTATACAATCATTAGTTACTGTTGAAGGTGAATATAGATTAATAATCGTACAACATGAAACAATTCTCAAGCCAGGAACAGACATGTATTCAGTACAAATTTGCTTATTTTCACTTAATTTTATTTTGACAAAGAATATTTTGATATGCATCAAGAATATTTTAATGTCCGACCCTCTGCATAAACCACGTGCTATTTGCAATGTCATGACACCTTTATGGAGCAACTTTAGTCTACCGAAATATTCCCAAAATCCTACCAATCATCCCTTAAACTGCACCACTGAAAGCACCAGCACCGCATGAGAGAGCACTTTAAAAACACTGAGGCCTGTGAGCCCCTCAGCATTAACGGAACAAAATTCCCATCAAGGTAAAAATACCATATAAAGCAAGGCGCCCCCTAATGTTACTCTGCAGAATGGCACAGACCAACAGCATAAACCACAGTACTGAAAAAGTACATGCAACACAGGCGCCAAAAACGGAAAGATGTGCTTTTAAATTTAACAAAACATTTTCACATATCAGCACCACCCAGTGGAAAACAAACATTCCCATATTTGGGGAATGTTAGCAAATGGAAGAAACAAATCTTTAATTCAAAGTAAGTGCTGATTGGCGGAGGGGGTCGTGCAGTGGTTAACACCGTCGCCTCACACCTCTGTGATCTGGGTTCAAGTCTCCACCATGTGTGTGGTTTGCATCTTGTCATCATGACGTTTCCTCCCGATACTCTAATTTCATACAACCGCCCCACCCTGTCCAAAAACATGCGGAGGCTAATTGTATATACCAAATTGCCCATAGGTGTGCGTTGTGAGTGTGCCCTGTGACGGGTTGGCACCCCATCCTGTTTTGTCCCCAAAATAATTCCATACTCCTCATTGGATTTATTTTCCAGTTAAGTTTATTAAGTTTTAGTATATAAAACAACACATAAAAACATTTCAGAGGCAAGTAATTTCATAATTGTGGTTTTACATAAAAGGATTCCACAATATTCACAATTATCCGAGGTATTCCACAAGTCTTTGCAGTTCCTGGGAACCCTGCACCACAGCTGGAACAGAGGAGAGTGTCTGTGGAGACACAGAGACATGGTGATCAGATCATAACTAGATTTGCCCACTGGACACCCAGCAGATGTACAGTTACACATTGCTGAGAGCTAAAGCAGCCAAACCGGACCAAACGTTCAGCCGCTGGCCCCTACCTTTCTCACGGTCTCTATCATCTCATCCAGCAGCCGTAGTTCCCGTTCCACTTTCCTCTGGTTGGTTTCATGGACCAGCCGCTGAAAGGGATCCGGCAGGATCATTAGCGAACAAGGCTGGCAGGGACCCAGGGGATGAGCTTGTGGACCAACCAGCAACCCCCACGCCCCCGATCCTAGACTCACGTGTCTCTTGGCTCGTTCCACGAGTTTAAATCTGCTATCCTCGGACTCTGCAAGGCTCCTCTTAAGTCTCTCCACCTTCAGGTAAAATAACCACATCCAATTAGGCTCACACACAGAAAGGTGATCTGCTGTGGATCGCTAGCTGCAACTGAGAGCCCAACCTCACACCGCAACAGGATCTTCTCGTTGAGAGCCTCGAGGTTGGGTGCCGACTGGCCACTAGCCCCGGCAAGCTCCTCCCTCAAGGTCTGCGCCTCCAGCTGGGCCCGCTGCAGGGACAGCCGCAGCCCTGAGACCTCCCTACGCAGCTCCTGCGGGAGGCGAGGGCCCGGACCGGACCCAACACCATGTCAGCCAGCTAAAAGCACGTCATTAGTGTCTTGAAACTCACCAACGGGTTAATCTGAGAAATGCGTCTTACAGTATTTTCGGCCCGGTGCATATTCAGGAGCTCCTGGCTTTGGTCCATCTCCACGCAAAGCTGCTTCAGCGCTTTCTCATCCTACGCGAGAATGGAGACGGTATTTCGAACCATCGCCATATTCCGGGTCATTCCACCCATGAAGGATCATGCAGACTGACACCAGATGAATGCTGCTAATTTACACAGGCGAGTCAGAGAACTTGAACTCTCCCCCTCGTCCCCAATTCACCTGAGCCTTCTGCTGCAGTGCCACTGCATTATGGTCCACCTGTGCCTGAAGGCGGCTGTTCTGCTCCTTCAGGTCGGAGACTTCACACCCGTGACTGTGTGAGAGTGCCTGCAGCTCCCTCTGTAGGCTGGCACTGGAACAAATGCCACAAATACAATATTCATAGATGGAACTGCACTATTGCTCATACTTAATATCACATTATGAACCAAAGGGTGTGTATTTACAGTCACCCTCCAACCCACAGACACTTACACAGTCTGCTCCAGCTCGGCCTGCTTGGCGTCCTTCATCTCCTGTAGCTTGCCAGCGGTAGCACCAAGCTCAGACATGGCCTCACCCAGCCCTGTGAGCAACTCCAGCACGTTGTTCTGATCCTCATCTGGTGAGAGAGCCAAAATAAGCTTGCTAAGCTCTCAGCAGCTCTACAGATGGGGGCGAAGGGGGGCGGAGCCTCGTACCTTGCTCCTCCTTTGGAGTGGTGGGACTGACGCGAGTGAACGCGCTACATCTGCTGTCCATCTCCTCCTGCATACTCCCCCCTGCAGCAGCTGGAGGACAGTGCACCACGTTACCCCCAGAGCAACCAACACAGGGGTTGCTAAAACACCGGGGCGGGCCTTCCTCAGATCCCGCAGACACGCACTACTCCTCTTCCTCCTACCGGTCTCACAGTGCAGCATCTCGTCGGCAGAGATGGCATCCATGACCGTGTCCACGAAGGACGTGCCGGCGCGACGCGGCATCACGGCTGACTGGTCCTTGGGGTCGCCATCGGGCTTCTCCTTGTAGAGAAGAGGAGAAGATCCAGGATAGCAGCACACAGTCTTTGAATGATAAACCGTGGGATCAAATGTATCCTAAGAGGGACTTACACCCTGTTCATCAGGATTAAATCAATTAGTGGATTAATAGTTAACTAAATAACTGCTTCTCTTAAAGAATCCAGCTACATAAGTGGACAAAACTCCACGTGATGAACATACATGCTCTGAACCTTCAAACCAGCACCTGAATCTCAGCGATGCAGAAGGGACATGAAGCCCAGGCAGATTCTGAGGGCCCAGCACTTTACAAGGACCCTTTATATAATGTAAAGGAGATGGTGAGGGACATTTTCTCAGGAGGCCAAGAAAGTCCAGCTTCACCCCTGCATGCAGCCCTCATACCCCTGTATATACCATACCCCACAGTACTGAGGGGTACACCTACCTGAACAGGGTAAGATTTATTCAAATAAATGAGCTTAATAGCTCTGCAAGGCCAAAAACCCACAGCACTGTGGGAAACCAGGAGCAGAACTGGGAACCACGTATTAATATGTAGACAAAAGAGCCATTCCCACAAGAGCATGCAGGCAGAATGAGCAAACGGCCTCACCCCATCAGAGAGCGCCCCCTGCAGGCCGATGGTGAAACCTCTCACTCGGTGGTGCAGAAGAGCCACTTTCACAGAGGCCTGGACCAGCTGCTCGCCCATACCCAGCAGCATGCGGCGCGCCCTTTCCTGGGTGCTGTCCAGCTCATCCTGAATGGAGTCACGTTCCCTCCTGTAGGGGGAGCAGGTGAGCGACAGACCACTCCCATCAAACTTCCATTCCTGTTTTTTTTTTTTGTACGCCAATCTCATTTTTTTTTTTATTTCTGGTATTCCCACTGCTATATATTTGAAGTAGTAGTTGGGGGGGGGGGCACAAATATATACTTAATGAGTGAAAACCAAGCACACCTCCCCCCAGCAATAGTTCGGTCTGGTATCTACAACATGCTACGGATGCCCAGAAGGCTCCTAAAAGACAAAAGGCAGAACTGGAAGCACTCACTGGAGGTGAGTCAGGGCTTGCTTCAGGTCCTCGCACTCCAGATTCCTCTCCCTCAGGCCCTGCAGGTGCGAGCGGAGCAGGCCCTCAGTGTCTGCCACCTGCTCCCGGGACAGCTCATTTTCAGCCTGCAGGAACTGCCCCACCACGGCAGCGGGTGGGAACAAAGCGTTACCATTAACTGCAACGTAGGACACTGACTCGCCCCCGCCCAGTGTGAGAGGTGCCATTTGGAAGGGCGAGGCGGAGACGCCCCTCTAGGTCAGGGGTCCAGGTGGTGACCATTTAAATGCATTATTAAAAAATGAAAAACAGAATCAGCTAACGAGGTGATTATGTAAATGACCTCAGTAGGACCTAGCTAACAGCAGATAGTGCTACAGGTCTGGAGGAACAGGGGACAACAGGGTACATCCTCACTTCATTCATCTCCCTGGCAGTGGACAGCTGCATCTGGATCTCCTGGAGATGTTGCAGTTGCTGGAGGTGGCCCTCAGCCTGCCTCTGCAGCTCCTCCAGCTGCAGGTCTCGCTCGGCCAGGGCCTGACCCAGCTCCTTAATCTGGTCCTGAGACTGCCCAAGATCTGCCTCCAAGCTGGGGACGGCGGTACAGGCCGTTAGAGCTGGACAAACCTCAGGATGCTGGCCTTTTAGGTCTGCTTTAAGTAAGTAAATCCTGATTTTACAGCTGGCAAATTCACAAAACACTGACTTTTTGATTTACAGTCAAATCTAGACTCCAAACCAGACATTTCTGAGGTAGTGGCCCATCTAGATAAAGGAAAACATTGGTTAGTAATTATCTATTGAGGGTGGCAGAGAGGTACCGACCTATGGATGCGCTCAGTGGCCTCTCTCACTTCTTCAGATGCCTGCTGTGACCTGTGAACACATGCCAGAGATCACAAAGAGCTGCCAGATTGGAAGTTGCAGGCGGGCCAGCCGGCCCTAACGGCACCGGGCTGAGCCCATCACGGAGGGGTCACCATGCGGACATCTACAGCTTGAAGTAACACACTTGTGGGTCTCGTCAGCCAGGGCCTGCTGCAGGAAGGCGTAGGAGGCCTGGATGGATGACACGGAGGCAGACATCTCCGTATTCTTCATCCGCAGCCCGTCGCGCTCCTCCTCCGCCTCGTTCAGCCGTTGCCGCAGCACGGACATCTCTGAGAAAAAAGCGCACAGGGACCAGGAGAGAGAAACATTTGCATTTTTAATCACTGGGGACGAAGCAACAGCTTGCTTTCTGACGAGAAGAGGAAGCTAAGCCTAAATCAAAGTATCATTCAATTTTTATTCCAAATACAATACATATTGTCTTAAGACAGATGCACAATATCCCACACCGAACTGAGTTGCCTATTTATTAAACCTGCTGGTGAAATATTAGTGCATCAGTTGTAGAATTCTAGCTTGCCACATGGAAGGCTTGGATCCTATTCCCAGCCAGAGTAGATCCTCATGGGAAGTGGTGTGTGGTTCTTCAGATTACAACCCGTGACAGGAAGGTCACCAGTTCAAATCCCAAGGCTGGCAGAGTGATGTCATTGTTGGGCCCTTGAGTAAGGACCTTAATCCCCAATTGCTACAAGGACTCTCACCCCCTGCTTTCGCTGTGGATAAACAAGTCTGCCAAATAAATACATAAAACACTGTTGTTCCCACAACCCCACCTGAGTTCATGATGGCCATCTGCAGATTGAGATCCCCAATCTGCCGTGTAGCATCCTGGAGGTCCGATACCATCCGGGCCAGTTCATCTTCCATCTGAAACAGTCACAGGCATTTTAAAAACGGGGTCGACCTGATGGTTGTTTGGTGACAGGAGAGCAGTGACGAAGGTCACCAAGACCCTGTTTTCACCAATGCGGTGTCAGTGCGAGGCCTTTTCCCAGTCCAGAAAGGGTTCTGCGCTTTTCCACCACAGAAAACTGACCCAGTACCAGAAGAAACGGCTCCAGCATGGCACTACAGGAATGCTGTTCTCAGAGCCATCTGATCGGGTCCAAATAAACATACTAACTTCCATATTAACGATTGTAAAAACATTGTATAAAGGAATGTTGTGGTAATGCTAATTAGGTTACATCTCACTCAAATCAATGGTTTAAAAAAACAAACAAAAAAAACATTATACCCATTGTCTTGAGATCATTCACCATGAATTATTAATACTGGTTGATGCCATTATTGAAAGAAATCCTGCATATGCAACTTATAGCATCTTAAAAGCAGAGCAAAGCATTTTCTTATGGTCTGCAATGATGGTTCACCTGGGAACCAGCAAGATACAGCCCAGTACTGGCTCCGCATTGGTGGAAATAAGGTATAAGAAGCAGGGGAGCGACAGTTCAAGCATGATCCTTGGTAGACAGCAGGAGTGTCGTTCTCAAATGCAGAAATGGGGCCCTTGGGCTATACCTCCTTACCCTGATTTTCTCTTCCACTGCCTGGTCCCGCTCCATCTCCCGTGTCTCTGCCTCCCCTAGGGCAGTGGCAGCCCTCTCCCACATCCTCCGCACAATCGGGCCAGCCCTCTGCAGGAGACGTCGAGCTTGACACAGCTGCGGGGGACACACGTAAACAAACCAAATGGCTTACATCAGGTCCCAGCCTGCAGCTCACCCAGAATCTGTCCGGAGAAATCGCATTCTGAATATAGCCTGTCGCCATCTAAACTAACCTCTTCCTGCAGAGAGTTTTGGCTACATATGGAAGACTCCAGAAGTTCATTTGCGGCTTGAAGGGAATCCACATATTCTTTGTTTAATGAAGCCTAGAGCAAAGAAAGGAGAGGCAGTTATATCCGAGAAAGTCAGCTAGAGGTGGGTGTGACCTGAATCATCACAGAACAGCGGCCAACCTGCTGCAGGTAGGACTTGGTGAGCGCCTCCTTCACCTCCAGGTGAGAGCCCAGGCTCTGCTCGAGCGCCGCTATCCTGACGGCACAGCGAGCCCTCAACTGCTCTGTCACTTCGAAGGCCTGTGTTTGGGGTTAAAGGTTAATAGGGAAACCATCGGAGCATGTGACTGCCCCCCCCCCAAGCCAATTAACACTGAACCGCTCATTTTGTTTCTATACAGGCTGGAGCCATTTTCCACCAGGGAAAATCCCAGAGGCCACATCATTCAGCTGTAGGCCGATACCCAGATTCCGACTAGAGGTGGCGCTAAAGTGCAGCCTGACATTTTTTGAGAACCAATAAATACAATGTACAAGAGTCCTCCTCAAAATACATATACAGATGCTCCTCTACTTGCGAACAGTTACGTTCTGAACGGCCGTTCGTAACTTAAAATGTTCGTAAGTCGTTATTCAACATCATTTTAAGGGTATACTCAAGTACAAAGAACTAGGATGCTGGGAATACACACGCTATGCTGCTGCGCGGCGGGAGTAGCAGCCAGAAGTTGTACTAGGTGGAACTGGAGCGCAGAAAAAAAAATTGATGTTGCGGACAGGAAACGGGAGCCCAATGAACACAATTTGGACTTACAGTCCTCTTCGTTCGTATGTCTGAAAGTTCGTAAGTAGAGAAGCGTCTGTACTCAAAATATGATAGAGGCATGGTTGGGAGGGGAGGGATAGCAGTGCTAATGACAAGAAAAACACCTTTGAAAGATTCAAATTTATCATTTAGCCAAACTCAAGAATACTGTATTAATATTCATAGGATGCTGCTCATTTTAAGGATGTTTAACAATACATTCGGTACAGAAATAAGCTGGTTTTGTTTTCAACCAATTGAGCTCTCAAAATGAAGGAAGATCATTAAAGGCCGGGGGTCTTTTTTTTTTTTTCCCCCTAGAGCCAGGTGTAGTGCTGGGGGGCCACCTGCCCGGGAAGCAAGCTTGCGAGCGCATACCGCCGCCTTGGCCTGCAGCGCCTCCTCCATCCGCTGCCTCATCTGCTCACGCTCCTGCAGACAGGCGCTGGCCTTCTCGCCCATCCTCCGCAGTGCCTCCCTGCACCGCCCATACAGCGCCCTCATCTGGACCATCTGCATAAAGTCACAGGGCCAACTACTCATCACCGATCCATTGGTTAGTTCAGATAAAACTTATGATGCAATCAAATCACATCATTCCCGCCTCCGAGCCAATCAGAGTGAAGCATGTCTGCATCTTATCAATGAAGAGACAGGAATCACCATTCTAAATGCATGTACTCGCCGGATAACATGCCTGTTTACAGACATCATCATGTTTGTCGCTGGCAACATCAGCAATTTCATTCAACCTAGTCAGAGCATCTTCAGTTTCTGTACTGACAGCAACCTGTCAAGGAAAACACAGAAAACGACAGGATAAGATAAAAGGAGGCCATTAAATAAGTAAATACACAACATTTACTAACAGGAATCTCGTAGAAACTTGTTATGCATCCTCAGCCCTATTGATCAGGCCCAGAAACTCACCATGGCGGCCTTGACATCGTGCATACCGTGGAGAAGATTCTTCAGAGCCTCCTGGTCCAACTCAAGAGCACCGATCTTCTCCAGAGCTTTAATATACAGTTCTTTGTACATCACCACCTGGCCGCACAGTACACAGCAGTCAGTGCTAATCGATGAATGACTAAGTAAGCAATTAAATGATTAAATGAAACCAAAACTCAGTACATCCTAAAGCCTGTGAGGACTGCATCCCTCCTACCTGGTTCAGCTCGGTATGGTCCGTCTGGATGAACTTCTCCCGGAGCTCGGAGGGTCCCGGTCCACGAGGCTGGTTCTGAGCTCTGATGCAGGACAGCTGCTGAGATAGAGCCTCCACCATGACGAGCGTGGAGGTCAGCCGCTGCTCCAGCTCCTGCCTGGAGGCGGAGGCCAGGCTTCCAGGGGAAAGGCTGACGACGAGCAACACAGGCCAACCAGTCAAACAAACGATAACTGACCGAAAGTAGCATAACCACTAATAACCCACTGATAACCCAATAAACTGGACTGGTCTGCCAATACTGATGCACTTTACAAGAAAGGGCAGAACAGGCTCTACTTCCTTAGGAGGCTGGGGTCCTTCAATGTCTGCAGCAAACTCCTGCTTATGTTCTACCAGTCTGTCA
>JAODKC010000085.1:988873-1012706 GCA_026777985.1 Mormyrops attenuatus
CAGACTGCTCTCAATACTGGACAATGACCGCCACCCTCTGCACACCACTTTCTCCAAACAGAAGAGCATGTTCAGTAGTAGACTCCTGTCTCTGTCATGCAGAACAGACAGGCTCAGAAGGTCCTTTGTCCCTAGGGCCATACACCCGTTCAACGTCACATGGAAGGGGAGGAGTGTGACGGACTTAAGTGTTTAAGCCTGTACAGCACACTGCCCTCCTGATATTTTCCTTTGTATTTTTTGCGGTATGTATGTGTGCCTATGTGTATATACTGTGTATAAGCTACTTGACACCTAAATTTCCTTCTGGATAAATAAAGTATCTATCTATCTATTATGGATTCATCAAAAGTAATTCAGCTGAACCAAAAGCAAGTGCTAAGAGCAACATGACTTTTCTCAAAACAAAAGCAAACTCACTTCCATAGCAGGGAGTCTGTGCTGGTACTGGCTTCAGCCACAGAGAACTCCCTCTTCTGCTCAAATTTGCCAGAGGTGTTGACGCTCTTCTCGCTCAGCCGGACCGGGCTGGTCCAGGTGCCGATGCTGTGGCACTCTGCCGGGGCTGCACCGACACAGAGGTTCCCCGACGTGCGGATGAGCAACTCCGCCATCTGCAGGAGCTGCTGCTGCAGGGGCATGGTCCTGGCGGGAAGAGGGTCTGCAGGGACCCCCACAGCGGCCTCCTGGATGTCGGGCTGAGACAGCTCCAAGCTCAGCGCAGTGGAGTTCAGCCGAGGTGGCGGCATGGGACTCTCCAGGTTCTCAGTCCACAGGCCGCTCACTCGACCACCTAGGAGGCTATTGTGCTTCTCAAGAGTAGCTGGGGTACACTCTTCATGCTGTCCTTGAAGGGTGCTACCATCTGCTGGCATATGGCCCAAAAACTCATCTTGAGGCTGGGTGGGATTCTGTGTCTGCTCCCTCAAGCGAGCGCTCCGTGACAGTGTAGAGTATAGGATCTTTGGGGAGGGGAGAGTGAAAGGGTCCTCAGAGCCTTCCTGGGGGTGGGGGTGCAGAATAGAGAGGCCACTGTCGCGCGATGCCCCAGCGCCGGCTTTGGCTGCTCCATTCTCCTGCAAGTCCCTTGGAAACATGGGACCTCCAGCTACCTGGAGTTTCTTACCCACAAATGGCGTAGAACTCCCTGCAGCTAAACCAACTGCATCGTCCTTCACACTTTGCCAAAGAGAAGCATTTAATACCGGACTGGCCCCCAGCGTCAAAATGATGCGTGGCAGGGACTGGTCAGTGATTCTAGAAAGTTCAGGCTGCTGATGCTCATCTACACTCTGCTCAACTCGCACCATCAGATGGGATTCCCTGGAACCTTCCTGATCAACTGGAGCACAAGAGTGTTCATCTGCATCAGTGTCCTTTAAACTCTCAAAGCAGAGCTCTGGAAGATTCTGACAACCAACTTGGACCACATTCTCAGCATTTGTGTCTGACCCCGTTGAAATACAAGATGTTTCAGAACCAGGTAGCTCATTTCCCAAAATGCTACTTTCCTTCTCCAAACAGTAAGCATGATCTTTATGCCCACTGCTGGACTGTGGGACCGGGTCTTCTAAATCCTCAACAGCATTGGTCTCATTTCCACAGATGACAAAACTTTGGCCAACTTGATCTTCAGGCAAAGGCAAAACAGTCTCCTCTGAAAGTCTGGAGACATCTGTGATCTCAATGTCAGCTCCAGTGCACACGAAGGATTTCAGTGTGATGTGACCCACTCCATCGCCACACTGCTGGCCAACAGTATCTTCATCAGCGACTGGAACTGCGTCACTACTCACATCGTCAAATCCTTCATCCAGAGATGCTCCGGTCTTCATTCCTTCACCATCGGGTTGTTTCTTATTTTCTTTTTTCACAATCGCCATACTGCACAAAACACCTGAACTACACTCGGCTATTTTTAAATCCGCTACATTCTCCTTCGTGTGCTCCCTGTCATCTGGCAGAATTACAACGGCAGGTGAACGGCGAGCGCATGCAGGGCGCGGCTCCGACTTACATCTTGTCATTTCACCCTTTATGGAGGAACAAAACAGTGCAACAGTTTATAAACTACTAACTCAGCCCTTGAGTAGAAATTGGATCAAATAAGCGTACTCGGGTACCCTGATTGCAATGCAAGCCGAACGTTGGTTCCCGTGGGAGTGTTGCAGCCCCAAAAGCTCATTCTGCAGGCTTCTCAGCGGCGACCTGTCAGCGGACTGCATCGCAGGCTGTGCAAACACGTCAGTGCAATGGGGTGATCAGCTTATATCGCCCTAACACAGTCTACTTCCAAAGGATGCTTATTTACTTATACATATACGGCGAATTCATCAAGGCACGAAAGTCGAACACTTACAGCGCTATGTTTTAGTAGTCCTCTTCTCGATGATATCCTACTGTCGTATGTGTGTAGATACGCAGCAAATTCCTAAATGATGAAAATGTGATTCTCTCTGACTGCTTCCCATTAAGCGAGCTATTAGCAATGAAAATGCATTTCTTTATTAGTTAGACGGGAGCAGCTTAGGGGACAGTACGGACTACAGGGACCCGCTTATTGCTGCCAACAGCAAGGCGGGACAAATGCAGCTCCTAGACAGGGACATTTCTAAACAACCGCGCTCAGCTATACACAAGATACAAAGGTTACACTCAGAGTGATGGCAGTTTCAGCAATAATAAACTCATTTTACTCACCAAACTTTAACCGCCTGCTCCTAATTCAAACCCAAGATGCTCTTCTCTCATTGGATAATACACGTAAACGTCATGACGTCTGCGTCATTGCGTATGCACGCATGCATGCAGCCAATACCATCGTACGCTCTCTAGCCTGTGCCAAATGTTGTTGCCGTACCTTGAGCGGTTTATCCGCCGTGTAAATATTCTTCTCTTAAGGATTCTTCAAAGCGTCGAGAGCTTATGGCAGAAACGCATAAATTGTTTTCTCCCCATTTTCACCGAAGTGTAGTTTTATTCTCATAAAACACTGCGATTTTTTCAGACTGACTGGCAGACTTACTTACGTAGTCAGTTCGTCGTTTTTGTGTTTATCAAATGTATAAAAATCAAATAAGTAGCTTAGATTAGTGGATTTATTTCGGTTTATTCTTGTATTTGTATGCATTATAAGAGCAATTTAAAATATCAAGTGCCTTCCGTTCCACTGTGTGACTTGCAGATAACAGGCAGCATGAGGTGCTACAATGGACAAAACAATTTACAGCATATTTAGAGTGCCATACCGTAAACATCGTACGATTGGAGGTCAGACAGATTATTCATGTTAAGACTGTAAATGTGGTTTCATGTCATAGACTTCAAGTGCAAGATCTCAATATTCTGAAAGAAACTGTTGATTAACCATTTTCACACATTTTGTGTGCACGATGCCACAAACTGGTATTTCCTTTTCATATTAATCATTAATGTTAGCTTTTCCACATCAGTATAAGACAATACAGATTTAAAAAGGAATGATTGTAGGATCACTACTTTTGTGCCTTCTATAGTCAGTTGGCTGAGCTGGGAGGCTTCCAAGTGGATCTGCTTTCTGCCCGTCTCTGCAGGCCTGCCGTGCTGCGTTGGCGGTTGAGGCCGCTCAGCGGGATGGCGGCCACACTGCTGCGGCGGTGTGTCACTCTCTCCTGCAGCCTCTTCTGTGTTAAGGCCTCACAGGCGCCATCCAAAGACAGCTTCCTACCCTTCAGCACCTGCTCTGGTGGAGGGGGTGTCTGACACAGGTGCTGCGACCCAGGGAGTGCTCGGGCCTCTGGCCTGTAGGAAGGGCTAAGCTGTACCTGTAGCGCCTCCCGCAGGTTAACCATGTCCACCCTCCAGCCCACGGCAACAGAGTTGACGTTCATTCGGTCTGGTTTTGTGATCCTCCTCTTCCTCTTCTCAGTGAGCTCAGGCAACCCCTTGGATGCTAGTTGGTAAAAAGCTTGCCTTTTTTCCCAGAGATTGGCAGGGATGGTGTTATATGGCAGATCTTTCCAGAATATTTGGCTTTTGTTGTCGAGTTGACTCCCGCTGATGGTTCTGCTATATGTCATCCTGTGTGAGGGTCTCTGCTTGTGTCTTCCACTGCGGGGGTCAGAAAGGAACACGTTCGCAACAGACATGTCGCTGCTGAAGCCGTACTTCTTCATAGCGTCCAGGAGCAGGCCATAGATCGCGATGTTGCCCCCATCAGCAGCGTGGCGCAGCGCCGTCTGGCCCTCAAGGTCGACGTGATTCAGGTCTGAGTCGAGAGCCTGGATGAGTAGCGTGGCAAGTGGCAGTCTCCCGTACAGAGCGGCATACATGAGCGCGGAGCGGCCCCGTCGGTCACAAAGCCCCGCCCTCGCCCCATGAATGAGCAGCATCCTGGCCACACCCACAGCCCACAGCTCCCCGTCGTGCAAAGCGCAGAGCATCAGGGGGGTTCTCCCAGCAGTGTCCCTCGCATCGACGTCCATCCCTGACTCGACCAGCCTCCTAGCCAGGCGAAAGTCCGCTTTCAGGATTGCATCATGGACATGCATTTCACTCATGCTCTCTGCCCGAAGTCTTCTGTGTTTCAGCTCTGGTTAAAAATTGCCAGGATCCTTCCCAACTCCCTCCAGCCAGAAAGATTCTCTGTGCCTTGGGCAGCAAAGCCTGTTAATGCCGTATCACCTCGGAAGACTTCGATCCAAAGGAACCCAGTACTTCCTTATAAACTAAGCTTTGCACCATTCACACACGCACACATTGCTGAAACCCAATCCGCAGTTGCTATTGGAAAGGGGCGTGGCCAGGGCCGTAAATCTTGCTTTGAAAACCCATAACACTTAACGATGCAAAACAAAACAGCCCTTTATTCTTTGTAAAAGGTGATGTAAGCGGTTTCACCGCTTCCTGAAAATGACCACATAGCCGCTTTTGTGTCGAGTGTAACAGTATGCTGAAGACTATCAGCGACAGAGAAGGAAAATTCCAGAAAAGGTGTCAAGGACGACTGACTGAAGGACCACACAAGTTTAAGCAGCATGACCTTTTATAACAGCATTGGGGAAGGTAAACACGGGAGCATGCTGATACCAATCTTATTTTGTTATTTAAAACCAGACATCAACAGGCACTCCAACAGAGTAACAAATGTTCAAATATTTAATGGGGGGTCAAATTGAAACCTCAGAGCCCCCCCCCCCCAATATCTGGATGAAATAAGCACATGTAAATGGGACTTATTTGTTGCAATAATATATAATTTATCTTCTTTCATGTTTTACCGTTTTTAAACATAATATTTTCTATAATATTTGAGCCACAAGTAAAAACTGTCATAGCTAAATGGATAAAGTCAGTTTTAGCAATGCAAATCAGGATTAGACAAGTTGTCACAACTTCTTATTTACCACAGTTTGTGAAGATATTTATTTTAAATGATGAACTCACAAAAGCCTCTATGCTTAAATTAAATGCAGCCCAGATCCGTATCAGGGTTCTCTGGTTCTATTGGCTGGACCCTGAGCACCTCAGCGAAATCCGGGCCGAACCAGCAGGTGATGTGGGCCGTGTCCAGAGTAAAGTAGAAGAGCTTGTCCTGGCAGCTGGTACGACGGTACACGGAGCGCGGGTCGGCAGAGAGCACCCCCCGGATAGCGGCCATCGCCTCCTCTGGACCCGAAAGGAACCGGAAACTGGGTTTCCCATGGACTGGACAATAAGAAGCAAAAGTCCATGAGCGACTGAAAGTGCAGACACTAGATTTCAATGAACACAGCCATGTGTCACATTTCAGTCACTTGGGCAAACTTTTCAACTAAAAAGCTTTATTATTAAAAGCACAATAAGACTCTGAACTGAATTTATTTTCTGTAAAATGCTGCCCTCTGCTGGACAAATATAAAAAAATTACCAACTGGCATATATCCTTACTGTGGGCAAATTTTATTGTGACTAATTCCATAGTATGATTGGACTGAACAACTTCATTGGGTGTGTAGGCGTACCTGATTGGCCAGGGGGTTGAAATGCCCACAGGTCTGCCTCAGCGTACGGTGTAAAGCGAACCACCAGACTGTTCACTGGGGGTTCCCTGATCCAGGAAGCTATGGTGCTATAGGAGTCCTCGTTGAAACACACCTTGGCACTGCGCTGACGCTTCTCATCCTCACAGGGTTTGGCTTTTGGGCAGTCTGGCACCAGGTCACCATCTTCCACAGAATCCTGGATGGAGTCTTTCTGACTGACATAGCTCTTAACCACCTGCAGCACCGAAGTCAGGTCCCCCCCCTCTGCAAAGCAACCATCAGCAGATGCTCTCTGGACATTTTGAGCATCACCTTTCCCAACCCAGGAATCACCATCTGAGGGGGCTGCGTTTAAGTCAGAGTCAATCCGCAGCTCCTGCTCCATATCTCCACAGTTGTCCTTAGCCTGCTTGATGGCCGCGTCTCTCGGTTCATCGGAAGATTGCACTGTCCCTCTTGGCCGGTCATCAGTACCACACACCCATGCATGCCAATCTCCTCTGCTCAGTGGACAGTCATAATCTGGGATATATGGCTTGATGTCCAGAACCGGAGTGCCGTCAATCATGTCAATCCCAGAAAGATGAAGTGTATCACCTAAAAAAAAGAAAGAATTGAAAGCGAACTGTTTACAAACAGAGAGCACCATCTAATGGAGGCAAAAAATACTGCAAATGGTTCATGCAGTGTCGTTTTGTCTATCACGGCTAACAGGTCACCCTCAGCCCCCACACTCAGCTTATCCACATCACCTGCGACCTTGTCCAGCTTGGCGAGAGTCAGCCCCAGTGCGTTGGGCCTATGAGGACTGCGGGAGGAGTACAGCCCCACCCTCCGGCCGTCCATCCTGGGGGGCTTCACCTTGGCCTTATGGCTAAGGTGTCCGTTTTTATGGAAAAGGAAGATGATCCTGGAAAATGATGATAAGGAACAAAGAACAAAAAAAACTAAATTCACTAATATACATGTATGATTGCGCTCTGGATATTATAAAGCAGACGATACAAATCAGGCCAGCAGTCACATATTGTTACTGTGTAATTATTCTATGGACCAGCCAAAGTGTGATTCTCACTTGATCTCAATTAAGGTCCAAATAAACAAGCACCTCCCACTGAGATTTCCCCTCCTTGCTGCCATTGGTTTATTTTTCCTACTGTCAACAACCCCTCCACCTATGAACAAACAACTTTATAACTACACTGATTCATCAAGGTCTCCTGTACCAATAGGTACAAATGCCACTGAAGTGATTTCGATGTCATAAACAGAAAAAATACAGTTCCTCACAATCCCCATTGAATTTAGCTGGAAAGAAAAATCCAATATATATTTGCCATGTTTAGAGTAAATTATACAACTGTATATGAAAATACAATTTGACCCGTGTCCTCTTAAAATTGTCATTAATCTTCTGTACTATTTTTTTGGTGAAGTGGATTCAGCAATCAATATTTAAGGGACAACACAGACTGCGTTAGGAATTCTGGTTTTAAATGCTGCCCCTACTGGTCAATTCAGGTAAAGACAAGGAGGACTGGAACACAGGAGCAGGACAGAGAGGACTTGCAATCTAGAGTTAAGGGGAAAATGAGCTTCCTTACCACACATGGGAGTACTGCTCCAGGCCGGTCAGTGCATGCTCAGGGTTGCTGAACACAGCCCGCCGTATCTGCAGCGTCGCTCGAGATGGGCCGCACACCGTCGGCTGTCGCGGGGTGCCGTTTTTGGCCAAGAAGCAGGACTGGATGAACCCAATTGGAACAGTCTGGATGTTTCCTGGGGGTCATGTGTTTTTGACACCGACAGATGCATGACGACAAGCACATACAGGAAGCATCAGACTTTATGCAAGCAGTTACAGCTAAAGAGGATGGCACATTATATACTAAATCTGATTATTGGAAATTAGAAGCTCATAGTGTACCACCTGTACTCAAAGCTGCACTTAATAAAAGGGTAAACACTAAAAATATGGCTAAATAATCCTTAATTTATACAAAAAATAGCAAAATATAGAAAGGCATAGGGTGGCAACAGACCTTGCTCTAGGGAAAGTCCTTTGACCTCATCCTGCATCTGGGGGTTCTTCATATTCATTTTCGCCCCCTTCTGGTCGTACGCAGCCAAAGCAGATTCCAAAGTAGTTAAATGTTTTTTGTGAACGAGAATAGCAGTATCCATCTTTTGCCTAAAATACGTGAATTTCGGTAAGAGATAGGTTAATCAATTTAGTACTACATTTACCACAAGTAATTGTCAGACTTTAAATTTATTTTGCAGCATTATGTCCAACTGGTGTGGGTTAGAAAAGTCTAGTTTTAATGCTGAATAATTTGTTAAAGCGTCAGCTAATATTAATCAAAAAGTGCGTGGGTTATCTAAGGCCTTATTTTAAGAAATTATTAATCACCTTTAGCTTTTATTGCACCACTTGCAAGCAAACCCACTAAGCTGATACAAAATATTAATAGTAAATTATTGTGATTCAAGGAGTGACATTAAGTGAAATTGATTAACATCGAGCGAATAAGGCTAGACTTCATTCCACGACAAAAATGAACAGCAAACGAGTCAAATGACACTACGGGGATTTCCGATAGGAATACCTCAGGTTTTTTATTTCCTTCCTCATCACCGAGATTTGCTGATCGAGTTTTATCGTTTTATCGTGGTTACACCTGCACGGACTAGACATTTTGCCTTGAACTACCTTGTAAACAAAGCTTTTCTGTTTTCAGTTTTCTGGCAATATCAATATTACAGAATTATTTACTTGTGCTTTGAACGCGTACAATAAACCACAGTCTCATATATTCAGCCACCGTGCAGAAAACTCACTAAACATGCCGTTGTGCTATAAGAAAGAATATCTGTCGCGGAATTAATACGTAACATCAAAACTCGTGAACTATCTGAGACGCCATTGGCTGTTTGAAACCGGACTTTGAAAACCCGGATGTGAATGTACCACGTGCCTGAACGTATATAAAAGATATTTGCGAATTTAATCTGAATTTAAAAATCGCAGATTGAAATGTGCGCACGTAATGCTTGTAATTGTTCTAGAGCTTTCGGTACATCTGTAGTGTGTATTTTAGTCGTTGGGTTTTTCTTGTGACGTTCAACATGTGGTAGTACTTTGCCCTTATACACCGGAAACGTATAAAAAAATTATCATTTCTTTTCTGAGAATATTTAACGTGCAAAACTACACGCTTTTGAATTCTGAACGACCATTGTAATGATATGTTAATTTAAAAAGTTTAATAACGTCTTTTAAAAAGCAAATGATAAAATGTCGTAGTATGTTAAATGGACAGTAGAGGGAAGTGATAAATGATTTTCTGCATTTTCTCCATAATATTAAAGTCCATTGGATATTTTGGTAGAATTTTTCTTTATTTAATAAACCATTCCTTCTTGTACAAAACTGGATCAATGGGTATTTTTTTAAAATGCGGTGAAACATTAATACGTGCATTTTTTTCTTTTTTTACTTAAACGACACCATGTTTTATAGATGTTATGTTTTAAAAACAATTTTACCCAAAAATAAATATAAACTTTTTTTAATTGTAACAATCCGTGAAACAAAACGAAAATTTTAAAATCTTTTTATGATACTGTATATACTCTGAATACAAAGGCTTAACATTACAAAGCTCTCTTAATCAAAGACATTTTGGGCACGTTGTTCCTGAGAAGGTCTGACGAGACCTGTGGTTCCTCAGGAGACACTGCTTGGGAGGTTCTCTTCCAAGGCAGGAAGGATAAACTTCGGTGTGGGAGATGCCTGGCTATTGTCTGCCTTGTTGTCCGTCAGCTCTTCATTTGTGCCTGCGAAGACATACACGAGTGAGCCAGCCCTGCCCTGGTTTGCAGCGATTAACACTGCACAACAGCGCCCTCTATTGCGCCTACCCAAATCAGGGAGCAGGAGCTCCTTAGGCTGGGATATGTCCTCCTGTTCATCAGGCCCCAGGTCCTCTATCAGCAGCTCCTCCACCAGCTGGCCGGTCTTGGGCTCTGTGTCTGGCTTTTCCACTTCAGAAAGGACAGGAATTATCTCTACCTCAGGCTGAATGAGAACAGGGGCAAACGAAAGGGGCATCGGGGAGAATGTGAGAGGTGGGGGAGGTCCCTGGTAGGCTGGTTCTGGCAGACTGGCTGCCTGCAGAGGGGGCAGTTCTTCTACAGTCGTGGGCTCTGGGGGAACATCCGCCCGGGCTGGCTCAGGCTCAGCCTTGGCGTCAGCCTTTCTCGGCCGGCCTATTTTGCCCTGGCCACTCTTGTCGCGTGCAACTCTCGGCCGCTTGCTTTGCACCCTGCGATCAAAGGTTGAAAAGATATTAATGCGGTTAACATGGCAGCACGCATTTTGAAAACTGTTCAGGCCATCGCTAATATAGTGATCAAAAGACTGGACCGGTGACAAAAAAGTGCCGAGTTGAAATTCCATCTGGATCGTGCTGTCGCAGCTTTCAGCCCTGGGAATTACAGAATCAGAGGAGCTTCCAGAAAAATCCAACTTTGCAGAATAACCTCTGGGCTCACAACATGACACTATCATTACAGCTTCAATAATTAAAATAAATAGCTTTAAAATTTGAGAATGACTTAATAAAGTATAACTGCATAAGTTTAACATCTTAATTTTTCAAAAGATCGAACAGATTTACCATTTATCTTTCCAGCACTATTACATCTAACAAAGATCTAGTGTGACAATGAATCTTCAACTCCATCTGCTTTGAATAGTGATTCAATAAGTATCACTGTGACACCAGAAGGGGGGTTAATATATATATATTTTTTAAATAGCAACCTTTTGTTATAAACTGTGAACCGTTAAAGGAAATCCATGCAAGCTGATACTCACCCCTGCCCCTGTGCATGTGTCACTGACCAAGTAGCTTTAATCCCCAGTAATGTCATCTGAATGTTAACTTCAGTCCTCAGTTATTATGTACTTGTATATCCACTAAGGCACTGGGGTAAACCACAGCACACTCGCAGAAAAAAGGGTAAAAATTTGTACCTTTGCTTGTCACTGGGCCTGTAACCTCAAGGGTCTGCCAATTGTACCCTTAGCTGAAGGTAATTGTACCTTTTAAGATACAGAAATGGACTCTGGTGGTACATTAACGCTGTTTTTACCTTTGGGATGTTCATCAGAGTCCATTTATGTACCTTAAAAGGTACGATTACAAGGGTATAGCCTCAGTGACAAGCAAAGTATACAAATTCTTACCCATTTTTCTGAGAGAACGGGATAGTGAAGTCATTACTGTAGGAAGTTGTTAGGGCAGTGTGCCGTACAGCCGGCAATCCAGTGGCACTGCATGTAAAGCAGGAGTTAGTGTTTACAGGGCATGCAAAGACCACAAGTTTCCCTTTGCAAATGGGCAGTCCGGACACAGGAGGCGCCTTCAGTATACAAATGCACCACATATCTCACAATGGGGGGAAATCACTGCCCACACTCCATTTAATTACTGTTTAAGGATGAAAAGAAACAAGAGTCATTCTCGTTAGACAACCTGAAAATGAAAATATATTTTAAGTTATTTTCTGGACTGCCCCAGTACTGTCCAGCTCAAAGCAGGAGACATATTGTACCAAGAACCTAGATTTGATTCCTGCTATGATGCATTTGAATTGGGAAAAAACTTTTTTTTAAATCCTATTTATAACTTATGAGCTTTACATTTTAGGTTTTCTTGGATAAATGCATAATCTTAATAGTAATGCAACATATTAAGTCTTGAAACAATTTTATCGTGTCGAATTTTACTACAGTATTGTTGTGAAGGATGGACGGTGTTGAAAGTGCTGCTTGTAAAATGGCCCGCATTACCCGAAGCTGAGAGCAGGGTTTCCGGGACAGCAATTTCTGTCAGATAAATCCGCAAAAGTTTGTTTATCAGTCATAATTTAGATATTTGGGCCAGTTATTTCAGACGTGGATTAGAACCAAAGAGGCTCTTCTGAAGGTTTAATTCGACGTGGCACAGAGCAGGGACGTAGACCGCGGCCGTCAGCTTCCACCCGCCACGGAGGATGTGAGCGCTGCGGGCTGCAGAGCACTGACTCAGCTTTGCCAGCAGGACAGAAGATCGGCTGTCTGTAATGTCACTTACGGTGTTTCATTATGTCGCCATCCCGACCCCGCCTTACGACCTAAATTTACGCTGCCATTTGGCAGTCAACACTGACCAACTATTGTACGATTCTTGAGGATCCATAAGATCCGATAGAATAATAAGCAACGTATTTCACAGCACGTACCGAGTCACGTCCTCAATTAAAGTCTGTCTTGACTCTTGCAAGGTTTATTTTTCACACGCTATATTTGAACTATTTGTCTTTAGATGGCTCAAAGACGTTGACAGTAGCAGCCCGCGTATCAGAATGGCTGTAGATCGAATGACTTTACCCATGAACCCACTGGTAAGTTGCTTTTTCTTCAGCCTCTGCCTTCCTTTTTCTCAGCAGGTCTCTGTCCCTCAGTCTGTGTCTTATATTACCTGCAATCCAAGACACACCATGCGTCATTTTTATTATGGATAAATGAATGTTAATCAACCGTCGGGAATGAGAGATAAATCAAAAAGACAATAACATGGCAAAACGAAATGTAAAAAAGGACAATAGTAAATCAAATTAAATATGATGAATATTTGATATTGTAGTTTAAAATTACCCAGGTCATTATTACCGTTACTTCATTTTTAATTTTTATGTGGATCTCTTGTTTACGCTTAATACTGAAACAAAATACTTCCTTATGTAGGTCCATGTATCAGTTCATAGCCAAACAGTTCATTAAAACAAAAACGCACGAACTCAATTTTCTGTCCAGTGTTGCATAAGTTTGATATGTGGTGACTGTAGTACTCTATGTTACTACCAATCGCCCACTATACACCATTGCAATAATAAATGCTTGCAATATAACGAGTCATATGTTTATACAGATGCCTACTATACACAACAACGATATCCCACATTAATAGACCAAAGACTGTTCATCGACATTGGTGGCCAAAATTGTGGAAACACTTCCAATATTTAGAGATGTAGAACTTCATTCAACTGTTGCTCCAGGTACGTATTTAATCGTCCAATGTATGATAATTGTAATATTCTTCGATTGTTTGTAAACAAATAGGCCTACCGCCAATATCCTGCAGTAATTCTTAAAGCGTAATACCAGAAATGCAGGTGTTTCCACAGTCTTGGCCACTAGTTGTCATCTGATGTTGGTTTTCAGTGCAGGACGGTACTTGACAGCAGTCCTTAGAACCAAGCGAAGCGTACAGCCATGTTTCAATGGCGGGAAGTAACAAAACCATATAACAAAATATTATCAAAGACCATTTTCAGGTTTCTTAGCTATTTGCTGCAGACGTTGCGTATTATACACTGCAAAGCTGTCACGCTATAAGCGTATTTATTTGCCCCAGGTTATATATAAACTATAGACTACAGTATGTAAAAAGTTGAAGATGATAATGTATAGTTAAAACACTTGTATAGCGACACGAAAGCACAATCTTTGAATCGTACAATCATGTATATGAACATTTTACTCAGGTAAATTCTTTCTCCTGCTGTAATTACGCTCCGTATCCTGGGACAGTCCGCTTTCCGCGGTGTGTGCGGCTGTATTTGCAAACCCAGAGTCCACACTCATACCTTGATTGTCATCTGCTTCTTTAGATTCCATTTGCGTGTTATCTTCTTCCAGAGTCTCCATATTGTAAAAATAAAGCCAAATTGATCTTAAGGAGAGAGAAAATTCCGAAATAAAATAAAACGTCCGGGAAGTTTTAACGTCAATTCTGCCTATTCGCAACTCCCGCCCCTTGAAATAATTATCTAGTTAACCATTAACATAGTGCTGGAAGAGTTCAGCGGCTCTGCCTTATCGTATTTGTGAAGGTGGGGAACTTGGCACATCGCAAGGAAAAGCAGGGCATGCTTTAAGCGCAGATAGGGGGTCCTCCTCTCAGTAAAAGTTTTTTTTTAAGCAGTATTACACGCCCACCCAGCGCAGCTCACAAGCATGGTCTCGGTAAGTCTCCGGGGGTGGTATTCACTATTCAACATGTAATGGTTGTTTGCTGTGGCAGTGCGGGTAAACATAGTTTTAGTGATATGAAATAACCGCGCTGCATATAGTGGGATTGCTCGACATTTTTCTATGTGTGTGAACAGAACATACATAAGAAAATGACTCGCCCAGGGAGAAGGGATGGTCCCCTTTTCGTGTTCTTTTTGCTGTTCTCCCAGCGACACATCTTTTACCTGCATAAAATGATTACATTTCTGACTCTTACTTTTAATTAATTAATTAATATTCTCTCCCTGTTATTTCAGCACGTTAAGCTATTAACCAAATACGTGGCAGCTATAAACGTCTTTCAGAAAACATCATAGCATTTCTAAAATGCTAAAATAATTTCTTGACTTTTTAGAGAAAAACTGACAGCTGAATAATATAACGTTCATTTTGAATATGGCGCCAGTGAGAATATTTTGGCCGTGCCCCCCCCCCCCCCAACATGAATTGTACTTATCTTATCTCTTACGGAGGGCGCTCCTCGTTTTCAGGGTGTGCTCTCAATCTCCACTTCACACATTGTAACCAAAAAAAGAAAAAAATATATTATATATAGTGATGATGCTGTCCATATTTCTGCTTGTGTTGCGGCTGCGAAGGACCGCGTTCTGCCAGAATGAGCCACTGAGAGACGGCGTTGTAATTCCATTATCTGCAATTATTTGATGATGAAATTGAAAGCACATCTCTTTTTACATAGGGCAAAAAGGTGTCTTCGTTCTGTGAATTCCTAAACACACAGACGGCAGTGAGATTACAGTGTGTGAACTAAATCCACCCCACTACCCTATTTCGAGGTCCCTTGGGGTGACACTTAAACACTTCATAAAGTAAACTCTTTATTAAGGGGCACCAGTGCATTTTTATCTAATTATAAAAGCAGGAAACCACTCAGCCAACTTAAACATTAAGGTCACATTTTTGTCTGAACTGTTTTACTGAACAAATGGCCTTTTCTCTGCCTTCTGCTTTGTGTGTGTGTGTGAACACTTTTTCAATCCTTCTATAATTTAATTATTCTAATGTTTTCATTGTATGATTACATGTCCCAGGGCTACATCTGCTGTAAATATTGATATTATGCACTCAACACTCTGGTCTAATGAAGGCTTAAAAACTAAAATGGAAACAAACTGCTTGCCTTATTTCCAGCAGGATAAGAAGTGAAAAAATAGAAAATGGAGACACCACATAAGAAATCTCCCAGTTTCATCCATCCATCCATCCATCCATTCATTTTCTTCCCACTTCTCCTGATTATGGTCATGGGGGGCCTGGTCCCTTTCGGGCACGACAAGGTACAAGGCTGGGGGCCACTCTGGATAGGATCCCATCCCATCGCAGGGCACATATAGGGTCACATTGTCACGCACAGTCATATGCTGCGGGCAATTCAGACACACCGATTAGCCTCACTGCATGTACTTGGACTGCAGGAGAAACCTGGAGCACCCAGTGGGAACCCATGTGACACACAAAAAACATGCAAACTCCGCACACACAAAAAAGCATGATTCAACCCCCCAGCCCTGGAAGTGTGAGGCCCAGTGTTGTCCACTGAGGCACCAGCCACGTTCCATTGAAATGAGATCACCATCCACACCATGCATTTCAGAAGTACATTTCATTGACATACATGAGATGGTAGACACACAGTTGCTCGCACTATTGAATATTATCATTACCTTACTTTGTCTTCCCCCTCTGGCATGCTTAGTTGCAGTCTAAAAACTGCAGAACATGCAACGTATGTGGGACATGCAAGGTTTGAACTGAGATGAACAAACAAACGTAACATAGTATAACATAACATTATTTAACCCATCATGTTTCATACAAATGTATCGAGGCATTGTAATCTTTTACCGATAGAAAGGGACAAGTCGATCTATCGTTTTACATTTAAACATTGAAACATGGCAATGATTATTTCATGGTGAAAACTGCTACTCCAGCACACCATACATAAGGCGCGACGTCTGAGAACACAGGCAAACAAAATATAATGATACCCTGTAAAATTTATATTTTCTGGCTATTCTTTGCCACATTTAAGTATTGTAGAAGCACAATAAATGAATGCTGTGATTTCTGCTGTTGGTGCTTCTGATATGTCCAACACAAATATGTAGCACAGAAAAGACATTTGCAATGTGTGGAATGCATGGCCTACTTTTGTTTATAAACATGAAGGATGAAAGTGTGCCGATGGCAGTAAAAACTCTGCCACGGTGACGCTGTCCATTGTAAGCCCATAATCCCCATGACATCTGTGTCTGGACGTGTCTGCAACGGAGACATCACATTTCCTGACAAAAAAAAAAACCATGACAGTAGTTGTACTGTACTTTGTAAATAGTGTAAAACAAAAAATCATAGTGCCCTCTAGTGGCTACAGCCCCACACTGGCTGAACTATTTAAGTACAGTAAGGTCAATTTACAAACTAAAAAGATGATCTTATTTCCCGCAGGGTTAATGTATTAGTAATGTATTACAGTCTTGGGTCTAGAACTCTGTTTTAATGATATGTATTACTTTTATACAAATTCTTAATTCATTCACACAATGCATTTCATTGTAACAAAAAAGTTAATACTTACAAATGGTTTTAAAATCAAATGGCTTACTTAAAGTAAGTAATAATATCTGTATTTTACACTCCCGACAATAATAAAATGTAGAGCAAGTTCAATGGCAATTATATGTAGATATGACTTAATTTGTTATGTAACATTAATCAAACTTTCACAAATCCAACAATAAAATATATTCAGAATAACCAGACTTGTACACTTAACCTGGAACATAAAAACAATAATTTGTCTTTCCTGTTAACTTGTAATAATCATTAAAGTACAATTAATGTTTTTTCCAAAACTACAAACAAGCCATAAGGAAAAATAATTAATGCATTTAATTTATGCATTGTTGTATTTTGAACAAAACCAATGCAGTGTTTTTGTGCCAATTTCAATGTCAGAAACCTAATTATGTTATAGACACATAGAAGCATTAAAACAGTTTTAAGGACAAAACTCCAGAAGAAGAAATTAATGAACCTAAAGGTAAAGTATGACAAGACAAACACTAAAAACGTCATCAGAATTCGTCTGGCATGCAGCATGTTAGCCAGCAACTCACACTCATCTCAATCTGAACAAAAAGTGACACCTCCAAGTTACCCAACAAAGACTTAACTGCCCTACATCAGCACTGGGGTATCAGTCAATTGTTCTGGCACAGTGCCCCATTGGTGTTACTTGATGTCACAAAGACCAAGACTTTCCCACAAGATCCATAGCACGGAGAATGTTAAAGGTTTCACATATCGCTGGTTTAAAGTCTCTGGTATGTACGTTGTAAAAGGGTAACCTATCAAATCATATATTAAGAAAATTCCCCCTGACAAACTTGCATTTTATTTAAAGTGGTATTTTAAGCTATTTGTAAATACTTATTAGTTGACACAGGCATATTTATTAATAACCCATGGACTTCTGGCATTATTAACTGATGTAAAAATAAGGCATATTTTGTTAATGTAAAAGATAGCCAGAAATATGCAGAATTTTATATTGTGAGACAAGGTACAATGTTTTTAAAAACTATCCTACTATTTCTGGCTCTGAGGGTGACACAACTCTGCTTGCTGAATATTTTTCAAGCAGGGACATATTTGACTCACTATGCGGCCATACGTTGTATAACACGGGATTAATTCCCAAAGTTTAGTTAATTGTATGACACATGCAAAAAAAATATTTTCCTTTAATAAATAAAAATACATTGCTAAATAAATCCATTAACGTTTATTTATGCACAATTCTGAATGATCAATGCTTTTATGTAAGACACATGACGTCGTTCCTTAACACCTTCTCAAGAAATTCCATCGTTAATGTAGTCAGAAGTATTTATACGAATGTACCTTAAAACAATTACTTAGTTTTCTTAAGGTGAATATATAGAATAATTCCGCATGAGAACATCTGCGTTTTCATGTGAAATACACGAAGGCTTCTTATTTCATTTTCTTTTTGCCTCCTGCCACAATAAACTTCAAACGCAAAACAAGCATCACTATACCACCGCGACCTCTATATGAAAACGTACGTGGAAACTTTTCAATTTACATAATACATGACTTCCTTCAGTAAATTACATGAATGGATGGCCTCATGAGAGCGTCGTGCTCAGTGACTGCATTGCCTGTTTAACTGCAGTGGGCGTTTCTGAACGCAGATGGCGGTATTGAGTATATATTTGTTTCAGTCCCGTTTCCCTCCATGGTCTCTCCTCTCCCTGAGTAACTTGGCGTTTGGTTCAGTTCATTATACAGTCCCATTTTCTCCCTCCATTAGGGGCATCTCTCTGCCTTTTGGACTGAGTGAAAATTCCACCAAGAAGCAAGAAGAGGAAAAAAAACCTTTAAAGGGGAAAATGGACATGAGAAAGAGGATTCACTTGGAGCTTAGAAACAGGACACCATCTGATGTAAGTGCTTTTTTTTGCTTGAAGAACCTCAAACCTTAGTTAGTTAGCTTAGCTAGCTACTTTTTTGCTTTCCTAGTGACCTGTGCAGCTAGCAGGCTAGCTAACAGGCTAATGGTGACCACATGGGTTTAATTTTTTTCCAAATGTTACAAAGGCGGAAAAATGCGAGCCATCCGCGCGTCCAGCCTCATGTTTCCGAGCTCGGGGCTGACGATCAAGTATTGAAAACAAACATCCTATGTGACCAAGTACTTTCGAAAGGCTTATTCTTTATCTACCATGCATTTATTATAGCCCCTTAACCGCTCCGCAGTTGCTCGCTTCGTCGTTCTGTGCACCGGCCAGGTCGTCTTAATAAAAATATATAAATCCAACTTCTGCATGGTGGGATCGGAGGACGATTTTACCACGATGCGTGGGACACGGGAAGGTTTATTTTATTTTGAGACCTTGGTAGCCATGTTTATACTCGCGAATGTGGGGCGCCTTTATTACAAAGCACTTTTCTTTTAATAAATGAAGCCGCGCAAGGTAGCGAATCTGGAGTGCTGGTCACACCAACCATTACTTTAAATTTCGATAAGTAATGGTTAACTAACTGGCGTTACTAGTTCGGACTGGCTACAAAAAATCACCGAGACGGGCGGAGTCGTCAAAGTGCTTTTGCATTTTTTTTGTTGCACGAGCCTCCATGTAGATATTAAAACTACCTGCGATAATATTTCGGCGGACTAGTAACTCACGTTAATTCGGCGCCTCTTTTAACCCCCCGAAGCCGCCTAGTCTGCGTTTAGCAGTTAGTTGGGTTAACTTTACATGCAGAGTGGCGGATGAGGCTGCTTCTCCATTTAATCCGTGTTTACATGTCGCACCGATCGTATTAAAAACTAATGTGCACGTTCGTGATCCGGCTCGGCCATCCCCCTCCGTGTTTTATTTTTTTTTTTTAAAGCGCCACGCCGTGTTGCCGGCGTCTTCGGCGTTTGCCGCCGGCCGCAGCAGCCGCGTCCCACCGGTGAGGCAGCCACTTTTTCGGCTTCCCGCCATATTCGGCGAAGAGCCTCTTCAGCTGCGTATCTGTTACGACGTACGGAAAATGTCGTGTTTATCGCCCCACGACTCCATCAGAAACACGCAGTACGTCCAACAACATTTAGATGCTTTTATTTTATTATATTTCCCCCCTCCACTAGCTCGCGGGCGAGCCCGGTCGGCTTTGTGGACTGACCGTACCCGGTCACCTCCGATAGCCCCCGGACATGCGATAAAATACCGACACGCGCGTCAAAATGTAAACTTCTCTTAACGTTGGGACATTTTAAGCTTGATTTAAGTAAATTTAAATAAAAAGCCGGAGCAGAATAAGCGGTTCTCGTGGGCGCGCGCGGAGGGCTCGCGCGCCGTGCCTCGCTCGGCGCCATGTTGTCCCCCCCGCCGTCTTTGAAGCGCTGGAGAAAGGAAACTCTCCATCTTTGTCTCACTGATTTCCGCTCCCAGCGTTTCCTCCGCCGCTCGGCCACAAGAACCGCCGACGGTTCGCTCTACCGCGTCTATAGACCATGGCTCTTCGTCTCCCCCCCCGTAAAAAAAAAAAATACAACGTTTGCTAAGAAAATAATGTATATTAAAGTCGGGTTTTATGACGCCGCGCCGCCGCGTCACCCCTCTCCGCTGCCGGTGGTTAATGGCGGCCTGACTCGTGCTCTGCAGCGCCGTAGCCGCGCGGCGCCCCTTAAAAGGGCAATGGCTATGCTAGGCTATGCTAACTGTCCGCGAGCGAAAATCGCAGCGTTTGTCAGTCACCCCCGGCGGCGTCTAATATTAAAGGCGCCTTTTTGCTGTATTTCCCTGTGACTCTTCCTCTGAAACACATGCGTAGCCCGTAATCACAAGGCACAATCCCCCCCCTCCTCCATTTTGGTTCTGTTAATTTTAAAAAAGAAAACCTAAGTGATTGTGGTAAAACTGGCTGGCCAGCTACTTAGTAATCTTTATAACTTAAAACGGGCTGGCATTCTCGGGTGTCTTTAAAAATTAAATCTGGCCGCACTTTTCGCGCAGTGAGCGCGAAGTTGGTACTCAAAAACATACCCTAGGCCTAAAAAATGTGGGTGACTGGCTGAATTAAAGCCGAGTTGCAACCTGAATGGGGATGATTATTGGGAAAACTGCAGGTGTGCTACTCGCGAGGGGTGCAAAAACGTAAAGGGCTGGATTCGCATGGCGGAACGACGCACATCCCGCTCCTTCGGCTCATTGTCCTTGATTTTTAAAGCGCACCCCGTCACTATCTCATTCTTCACGACCTTTGGAGGACGCAGAAATAGGAATAGTGCTGTCAGAAAATGCATATCCCCGTAGATACTGGAATGACTGGGAGAAGTTTCGGCGGAGTTTTGCGGCTCTGTGCCTCCACGTCATCGAGCCCCCATCGACCACAGGCTGCTTCTCAGAACAGGGCTCATACCATAAGGAATATGAGCCGTGGGTCTGCAAGCAAAGCAAACGAGGCTACTTTTGTGTAGACATTTGTTTTAATCGTATGACAATTGATTTTGCGTAAATCCCCCCCCGAAGGTGTGTCTTAAAATATTTTTTTTCTGAAGTATTTTGTGATTTATGTATGTTGGGTGTATTAGGGTGAATATTGTTAAAATGGGACAGTATAACTTTTTCTATTTTATATAGTGTTCAAGGGGCATTAATGTATTTAGAATGGTATCAAGTTGGGATTAAAGATATTGAGATGACTGTATAATTTTTTCCAGAAAGCAAATTTTCAGAAACTGTCCCATTTTAACAATACTCTCATCCTGTTTGTACCATATACTTTCTGACATGGGAAGCAGAATGAATTGATTTGTGTTTTATAGGTACGAGAACTTGTCCTCGACAACTGCAGGTCCAATGAAGGGAAAATCGAAGGCCTCACTTCAGAATTCGTCAATCTTGAATTTCTTAGCTTGATCAACGTGGGCTTAATCTCAGTCTCCAACCTTCCCAAGCTTGGCAAGCTAAAAAAGGTAAGTGCTGTTTTTTTCCAGCATGTTGATATAACCAAGAATACTTTTTTTTTTTTTTTTTTTAACAAATGAGGGGGGCAGTTTGGTGGTACAGTAGCTAGCACTGTTGCCTCACACCTCTGGGACCAGGGTTTAAGTCTCCGCCAGGGTTCTGTGTGTGGAGTTTGCATGTTCTCCCCGTGTTGTTGTGGGGCCCCCTCCGGGTACTGTGGTTTCCCCCCATAGTCCAAAAACATGCTGTTTTGAATTGGAGTTACCAAATTGTCCTTAGGTGATCATGGTGTATGCGCCCTGTGATGGGTTGGTACCCCATCCTGGGTTGTTCCGTGCCTTGCACCCGTAGCCTCTGGGATAGGCTCCGGAACCTGAATAGGAGAAGCGGGTACAGAAAACGGATGGATGGATGGATGGAGACGAGGGCAGTCATTCTGCCGTAGTTTTATCGTGTGTGTGCAGGAGACTTATTTTAAAACCATTACCCATTTTTTAATGGATATTATGTATAACAGCATGAATTAGCTCACTTTCCCTCCCTTTAAAAGTCTTGTGATTTAACACATTTTGTTTTCAATGTGCATATATTGAATATTTAAATCTGCTTAACCGAAGTGTCTCTATGAATTTCTGATACTTGTGTACCATCCTTTCATTAATAATTGATAGTTGCATGTCAAATTTTTTTTGTCTTAAAACAACCATGATTTTTGTTTTGTTTTGTAACAGTCTTCCATAACAATGGTAATGTATTTTTCGATATGCTTTTTAAGTTTAAATTTCCAATTTTCTTCCAGTTGGAGCTTAGTGACAACAGAATTTCTGGCGGCCTTGACGTTTTAGCAGAGAAACTCCCAAACCTCACACACCTAAACCTAAGTGGAAACAAGCTGAAAGACATCAGTACATTGGAACCACTGGTAAGCCCATCTTCTGCTTTGCACTGTACTTGTATATGATCAGCAGTGTAAGACTGACTTATTTTGTATTGTCAAAATGTAAATCCTACCACTTTTATGGGGAAAACGCTGTAAAAATGTACTGAGCCATTTTCATATTCGTTTCCTGTAATTCACCCTTGGTGATAACTCATTTATGGTACATGAGATTGTGTTTTTAATCTGTAGCACTACAATTATGATTCATAGTTTTTTTTTTTTTTTCTCTGTGTGTGGTCGTCATGGTCATGATAAGTTTGTTCTGTGTTCCATACAACTGTAATAGTGACCATTTATTTCTGCCCTGCGTGCCTCAATGTTCTGGCGTTTCACTAGAAAAAACTGGACAACCTGAAGAGCCTCGACCTTTTCAACTGTGAAGTGACGAACCTCAACGACTACCGAGAGAGTGTCTTCAAGCTCCTGCCACAGCTCACATACTTGGATGGATATGACATGGACGACCACGAAGCCTCTGACTCAGATGGAGAGGTGGATGGAGATGGAGTGGATGAAGAAGATGATGATGACGAAGGTGTGAATGGATGTCTTCTGTAAAAACAAACCTTTAAAAGCATTTGATCGTGTTCACAGCTGGGGGCGGTGCTGGTAACACCACTATCCTGATTGCTTTCTTTCATGATTACAGAAGGAGAGGAGGAAGAAGACGAAGATGGAGAAGATGGTGAAGAGGATTTTGATGAAGAGGATGATGATGACGATGATGACGATGAAGTTGAAGGTGAAGAAGATGAGGAGGATGTAAGCGGAGAAGATGAGGTAAGAAGGTCTTCCCTGTTCCTTAAGGTATCGTTGAAGTACAGCTGACTGAATTGCTGTTGAATTGAAAGGATTTTTATCAAGTTGTACCTGTTTGTCTAGGAGGAAGACTTTGGTCAGGATGGAGAACTTGATGATGAGGATGACGAAGAGGATGATGAAGATGAGGGTAGGTCTCAGTTTCCTCTGAAATGTAGTCACTGCACTCCAGTCAAATGGGGAGGGGGGGGACTCGGTAAACTGACACTTGTTGTTTTTCTAGAAGAGGAAGGTAGAAAAGGTGAGAAGAGAAAGAGGGAGGCTGAGGACGAAGATGACGACGAAGAAGACGATGATTAAAAGCAAATGGCCTACCAGTTACCAACCCCTTACCCCCCTTCCCCCATGGTTTTTTTTTTTTTTTTTTTTTTTTTTTTTTTAACAGGGGAAAAACCAAAAATTAAGAGAGTGGTTATGGGTTTTGGGTATATTT
>JAODKC010000085.1:1016596-1026664 GCA_026777985.1 Mormyrops attenuatus
CCCCCCCCCCCCCCCCCCCCCGCCCCCCCCCCCCCGCCCCCCCCCCCCCCCCCCCCCCCCCCCCCCCCCCCCCCCCCGCCGGGAGTCGCGGCAGTGCCGAGGGTTTGGGGCCGAGCCTCCGTCCGGGGGCTGCCTCTTTCAGTACACGCCTCTGGAGTTCCTCATGTTCTTGATCTCCAGTTCCAGCTGCTTAATCCGCACGTCCCTCTGGCACAACATCTCCCTGAGGCGCCGAATCTCATCCTGCTGCCGGTAGAAGGTCTGTAGGAGCTGCGGAGCACACACACACACACACACACACACAACACGGCCATTCAATCCACGGTCCATCCGGGGCCTCAAACCAAAACCTCCGCGACAGCCGCGCCCACATCCGCGGCGTTTACTGCCCATGCTGACAGGTTTCTTTATGCGCTGCTGCTCCGCCTTGGCCCAGCCTGGCACTACAGCAGACCACAACAACCTACACTCCTACCTAAAAAGCTAATTCTGTGTGTATGTTGCATTATTTATTATGAAACCTTAAACCCCACATTGCTCCCATGATAGTCTGTAAGAAAATGAACAAAACTACTGTGTCTTTAAGTTACCCCATGAGGGGAGCACAACTTAGTTAAGGAATAACATAAAGTAAGGTTTAACCCCCCTCCCCCCCAATCACCATCTTCCTGACCATATCAAGTACCTCATTCTCAGTTTTGGGAGGAGAACACAGCAGTGGTTCCCGTCCGTTAGTCACCGATGTCACACCCTTATCCTGGACACTGTCCCCTTGCCAGGGTTTCAGGTCGTTGAAGATCTTGGGCTCCCTGGTCTCTTTGGTTTCCAGTGTCTCCTGCACGTGAGCCAGTTGCACCTGACCGGGGCGCGTCTGGCAACGCTTGGCTTCTAGGACGCTGATCGGGGGTTTCGCCTCTACGGAGTCCAAGTATGAGTCGTGTAATTTGGAGCCTGGCTTCAAAGACATGAGCAAGGGTCCTGGACCAGAGCAAAAGTGGGGGGGGGGCGAGGAACATGTTATATGTACAGTGATTTTTGTTAAAATTTTACCAGAACAAAAGCCAGGTCAACAACAAAAGCTCAACGCTAAAGAGACATGATTCTAAATTTTTTTAAAAAAACAAAAACAGTTTGAGGTAGCAGACAGCAAGCACTGAAGAAGCGACAATTCACCAAGTCATTGGAAATGGGTGGCGGCTTCCCCCACCAAACTGCTGAGGAATCTTTGGCTCTGCTAGCTCTACTGATAAACCGTGCCTCAGAGTAATTAATTAGTCTTTCGTTAACCTCTGCACAGTGGATAATAAATGCGATTAGGACACCTCTACAGGCTGGAAGATATCCAAAGATGGAGGTAATTTGTCTGGGACAAACAGAGTCACCATGCTGTAAATCATACCAGGCAACAAACTGTGGGATTTAGCTGGATGCAAAAGAAAGGCTCACGGATACTGAAAAGCCTCAGACTTTGAGGAACTCTGAGAACACAGAACAAAGAGATACTGCAGGGGATGTAAGGCTACATTATTCTATATGGAAAGTAGCAATGTTGGACTTGAATGGTGTTTAGGGACCGTTACGGGAACCCTCTGTTTGAGGTTCTGACCTTTATCCAGGCCAGAGAACCAGTCCGATGCTGACATGGCGGGCTCGTTGCTGGCAGTCATGGGGTAGATATCTTCCTGGTATGATTCCGACTGCAGGAGGGGCAAAGAGCAAAAGGTGTCAAGCATCCACAGCACCCAAGCCAAGCGCCCATGTCCCAGAACCTTCCGGCCCCCATCCGGCCCACTGGGTACAGAATAAGAACAAGCCACACACCTCAGATCCGGGAGACTGCAAGCTTTTATCACTTGTATCTAGTGCTGGGAGGATTGTGGCTTCCCAGCATATGACGGCTGTGATTATCGTGAGCCGTCAATCACGTAGCGGCGCATCCCATTTTTTATTGGCCGCTTTATTATTTCCCGTTATATTCAACCAATGATTGACAGCCAGTGATCTTCATTCACATTCAGCCTTATTTCTCCCATCAATTTAACCAGATCTGACACCTCCCTGTGGCCTGCTCATCAGAATTTTCATTATTTCACCCCCCCCCCTTATAAATTAAGTGTGTTCCCAGGTGGCCCCCCAAGGGCATCTAGCAAAATATAATGAATGTAACATATATTTTGATTCCCAGTTTTAATTAGAACTGTTCTCCAGATGAGCATCCCACCCCAGTGTTGGTTCCCGTTCGGTTCTGGATCTTACCCTGCGGGGGACGATCATGGAGAGGGGCTCTATCAGGCCCTTGATTGTCACCAGCCTGTAGAACCTGAACACCTCGCAGGAGCAGACGTCCAAGCCCCTCTTCGGCATGACCCCTGAGGAGAGGAAACGTGAACCTCGTCTCTGATAGAAAAAAAGTCACACAAACGAGCGACGCACAGAGAATCCTTAAGGGCCACAGTTCTAGATGGTTTGAGCAAACATCAATATAATGTTCTATCCACATTGGGGAAGCAAAAGAGACGCACGGTGAGAAGTTAGCCGTGAATCCAGCTTACCCATTCCCTTCTGAGGTAGCAGTGAGCGGTGCTCTGTTAAAAACTGCATGTAGGGCTTCTCTGAGCTGACTTCGTAGTATCTGATGTTGCCGTCGCCCTGAAAGCAGCCGTTGGCATTTCATAAGTCACCGGCCACATCCATTTTGACTTCCCCCAAAGTGACGCATATCGTTTCGCCACCTTATCCGGACTCCTTGCTACTTATGGGGGGACACTTACTTTTCCTGCCACATAGAGCATGTGGGTGTCAGGGTCATAGAAAGGAAACAGCACACCAGACGAGCCGTCGAGATCCTCCTGTAACACAGGCACAGAGAGGTCCTCCTGTAGGCGGGGCATGCACACACGCACAGAAAGACACAAACGCACACAGAAACGAACATGCCGTTATTGAAAATCCGCAACATGTGCACATCAAGAGCAAAAAAATCACCCATACTACTAGATTCAAGATTTTTAATTGTCACATGCATGAATGTACGGCTACACCGGTAGTGAAATGAAATGTCGTTCCTCCAGACCGTGCAACAAACAAGGTAAAAGAATAACAAAATAAAAATAATTCAACAAAATAAGCAGTAAGAATATAGAAAAAATAAAGTTTAAAAAAGAACAATTTTTTAAGTGCAGGTTGCAGCTATGGTTATGATAATTACTAGCGGTAATTATTCTCAGTGTGAGCCCATTTATCTTCACAAATTAAAATATCCCTTTATTTTTATTGGAAAAATTATTTTAGCGATCAGAGGGGTTTTCCCTCAAAATATTGAGCCCACAATGACATCTATATAGCTGTTACAAAATAGAGATGTAACGTCAGTGCATTGGGAATGTCATTCCACTGCATCACCACTTGGGGGCAGTAACGCACGAGCGTTGCTCATTTTACCTGGTCCCAGAGAGCTATTTGCCGGTGGTTCCACCGAGAATTGCCGCTTGAAA
The DNA here is from genome assembly GCA_026777985.1 of Mormyrops attenuatus. Taxonomy (NCBI): domain Eukaryota; kingdom Metazoa; phylum Chordata; class Actinopteri; order Osteoglossiformes; family Mormyridae; genus Mormyrops; species Mormyrops attenuatus. The sequence goes on from JAODKC010000085.1 coordinate 1,020,091, forward strand.
TAAGCATCTTCAGATTCCCTAGAAATAACACTTTGTTGGCTTTATGTGACTTGCAGTTTGCCTCCTGAAAACACACAAGAGATACGATTAGAAAGTAGTAAAGAAATTCAACAATACAATTAGAATTTTCACTAAAATATCTGACAAAACGCAAAATTCAAGTTATGATAAAAAAAACTATACACCTACAAAAAGGTTTTCAGTATTTTTTTCCTTCGTTAAATATGGGGGCGGAATTCACACATTTCTGGTACACACTCCTAGACCTCCAAACACATGGCCTTGAGCCATTGCAGCGTGGTGACAGGATGACACCATGACTCAGACATGCTGGTCACTGGCAAGCTATGGCCCTTCCACGGCTTTTGAGGAGGTGTCAGTTTTGCATGTGTGGTGCTGGAGGGGCCCAGGGCAGGAGATCCTCCATGCTCCGCTACAAGAAAACGCTTGGAGTGCTAGCTCCGCTAACCGCTACTTCTACACAGAATAATCCTCCCGTATCTTATCAACAAAGGTCTTATGACAAGGCCAGACTTTCATTTGGGCAAGACATCGCTCCAATTCCTTCATGTAAAAAGCATCTGTGAGAAACTGTGAGTAATATTACAAATGTATTACAAATCAAAACCTGCTGAAAGTGTTCCCATAGTCCAAAGAGGGCAGTCGGCAGTCAAATCAATTTCAAACGAACCAATAGGGTTGCGTCTTATTAACGAGTGCACCATGAATCTATTTTTTTCACACTGTCACATGACTAGGCCACCATGATAATAATACATTGTATTTATATAGCCCTTTTACAAGATTTCAAAGATGCTTATTTTATTCTGATCAACAAGTATAGAATAGAATAGAATAGAATAGAATAGAATAGAATAGAATAGAAGTGCGAGTTACGTAGTTCTAATGTTACTCATGCTGCTCTTATTTACTACCACTACTAGAGCAGAATTTCCCAACCCGGTTCATGTGGAACCTGGTAGGGAGCAGGGAAGGAGCAAAGACTGTCTGGCAGGAATCTGTAAGGGAGCAAAAACATGGACCAGATTGGGAAACACTGTACATGAGAAAAAGCAAACGCAGATGACTGCGGGGACCAGCGGTACATAAACCCCCAGCCAGACACGCAACACACGGACTCACCTGCAGGAGAGCCCCGGTACGCGGATCGATGATCCGGATCTTCTTGTCCTTGCAGGAGGTGGCCAGCCGGCTGCCGTCCGTGTTGAAGGACATGGAGAGCACCATGTCGGTGTGCAGGCTGATGGTCTTCACTGGGTTCTTGATCACCTGCTCCGGAGAATCTAGGTTCCACACCATTATCTGCACGTTGGGGCGAAGCGGATCGTAGAGGGGAGGGAAGGGGCGGGGGGTCACACAAGGATACAAGACGCCCTTTCAGCCGATGCAGACGCCCATGCAGGGCAAGATGGGTCTTGCTCAATCAAGAGCTCATGCTTTTCAATGCAAAAAAACAGTCAAAGTACGCTATAATCATATTTTCAGGGGTTGATCCTATAGCTAGATTCTTCAGAATGCTACATAATCTGAGCTTTATAAAATTCCCAGTTGTAAAAATGTGAAAATGCAAAGTCCATTAGGTTGATAGATAGGCAGCTATGGATGGAGACAGATGGCCATGTTCTCTAGTAGCCCCATCGATTCTAGAACCAACATCTCAGAAAAACAGCGACTACTAGCTGCCCTGAATGGCGCCTGGGTACCTTGTAGTCGTAGGCGGTGCTGAAGAGCACGTTGCTGGCTGTCGGGTGCCACTCGATGAGCCCCACCCTGCGCGAGTGGCCTTGCAGATCCTTCCGGGGAACGGTGATGTTCTTCAATAAGCCATGCTTAGGAATGTCCCAGATCTTCACCTATTAAACACGGCAAAGGTCGAGTCGGTGCAAACAGCCGCAGAGTCAAAGGTCTTATTTACACCTATGCAGCTGAGAAAAACCGCCTATTCGAGGCATCCTATATGATAAGGCAAGAAGGGTCATCATAATGAATGGCCTGACTAACAGTCTCATTATCAGATTAATCTCTGGGTTCATCGTGCGAGCACTGACTCAGATCTGTGACTACTGCACTACAGTGGTGATTGCAAAGGCAGATAGTTTGTTATGGTATTATGGTGTCGGCCAGCAGTCGCTGAAACCTTGTGTTTACGATCGGACGTTTCTTGCCGTGGACTTACAGTGGCGTCCTCAGAACAGGACGCGACGCACAGGTCATCAAAGGGATTCCACTTGATGTCCATGACGTTGCCCCTGTGCCCAGACACTTTGGGGTGATGGGGGTCCACCTTCCCAGTCTGAGGAACAGAAAGAGTGGTGTCAGGGGGTCACGCCCTGTGACCTCACGCCCCTCAGAAAAGCACCAAAAGCAGGCCCCACTCCAGGTCAAAGGTCACGCCAGCTCTGTCCTGGATTTGGTCCCAGTCAAACCATTCTTCTCTTAACTAGATCAGGATCTGGGTATTTGGTTTGTCCAGGAACAGGATGCCCCCACCCCCATCCTGGTTCATCATGGGTGGCGAGATGAAGTGGAATACACCTGAGAATAACATCACCCGTGTTACGGAACAGGCCTGTGATTCGGATGGGCCCGACAGGCCATAAATTTACAGCACGCTGGCATTTTTTTCACATAGCTGACGCCCTCGCGTGTGCAACAGGGCTCTGAATAAATACAGACTGAAAATGCTGGCGGCAATTTTGGAACAGCTACCATTCCCTATCAAGTTACCAAAATTGCCCATGAACAAGAAACCACAACAAATCACTCGAAATCTGCCTGCCCTCTTGCAACAATGTAAACCGCCAGCCACATCAGAGCTTTCATTCTCCGGCTATTTTTATTTTTTCCCCAGTCTTTTACTTTCTTTTACTTCTATTGGGTTTGACTTGGCATCTTTAACTGATTCCTTTTGTATCTTATCTTGTTTTAAGGTCATCGAGCTTCTGTTCTGCTCTTCCAGCAAAGCAAAACTTACCCTGTAAGGAAACAAGTTGGGGCAGGAGATTGAGCATACCAGCAAAAAACTGACTTCAGGCTGCAGGAGCAAGTCGGCACACGGGCCTGACTCCTCTGCAAGTGCCGCAAAGAGGGCGCTGGATTTTGGCAGCTAAAAAACGACATTCGTGGTGACGTTTACGGCATTGCTCAAGGTGGCAGCGCCAAACAAGGCATTCGTATTGGCCATTTCGCCAGGTTCTGCCAAACGCGACTTCGCCATAGTCACCCGGAGGGAGCTAGTGACCTCTTCTGTAATCTCGTGACACCATGTGGCGTCATCATTGGCACACACGGTGGCGGGAAAGGGGCGCTCCGGGCACGACGCGACGGGTGATGTCATTCCAGGAAAGCCAGCGGCTTTGAAGAGCAACGAGAAGCTCTTGCACAACCGTAACGGGTGGGTTAGTGGGCAGCAATAAATTCACCAGACGAGGGGATGAGGTGGATGTTGGTGACGTGTAAAAGAACAATGGTGTGGTTATTCCACAATCACAACTAACAGATCTCATTCCTGAAGAGGTGTGTAATTCCTGAGTAACACAGTTGATGTATCCAAAACATAGCTTACAAGCCTAACACAATAAGAAGGAGCAGAGCTTCGTTGAATCATACAGTTGCTTAATAAATTGCGAGGACGTGATGGAGGGGCCATCTATTTAAGGCTTTGCCCCCCCCTCCCCATCAGGAGGACCAAGAAACATTCTCACTGTATAACAACCACGAGCAAAATATTTCTGATACGAGATATTTTTCCCCACTGTTGACGAAAGATGTAAACGTGCAGGGGAATTTCACAAGTGCCTGAGACAGACATCTAACTTATTTAGTGGACACTTTCATCTAAAACCAAACTTTTTTTTTTTCTTTGAAAAGTCCTTGTGCAAACAGGGGTAAGGACCTTGCTCATGGACCCAAAGGTGAAATCACTCTCCTGACTCTGAAATTCAAACCAATGACCTTCCGATCGCAGCAGCAGTGTCATAACCCACTGAGCCACGCACAACCCCTGTGGGTTCTAAGCGCTAACTGAGAGAGAATATTAAACACCCAGAGCCGTGATCTATATCACCTGAAGTTTCTGTGTAACATGGAACCTCTCACAAAGAGAGGGAATTTTGTAGGTTATCACATCCATGATGGGAATAAAATGAACTCCCCCTTACGTGGTGTATGGAGAGGACGAGAAAGGCTCCGCCCCCGGCGCACTCGGTGACCACTGCGATGAAGCGCGGGTTGATAGCGCAGAAGTGATTGTCGTGGACGCTCCGGGTGATGGGCACGCTGTCGTAGCAGTTCTCCTTGGTGGCGGCCTTGCCGAACACGTGCCGGAACTTGGAGCTGCGGTACTGTGGGCGCCATGTCATCTGGATGGCAGGACAGGAATAGGGTCAGGTGAGAGCTCAACCCCAAAACGGGAAAACACCCAAATATGGTCACAAAGAACACTAAAAAGAGTCCCTCCCATTGGACAGCTCAGGATATGACATCACCTGGGAATCCCACACCACATTTGATTTGCTGCTCATCTATGACCATAAATTCTGACAGGACATTCTTGTCCTCTTCTCAAATGCAGATCATGCGTGAAAGAGAAGATACAAGGACAAGTGAAACAGCAATAACACTGGCCGAATAGGCACACAATAAGCCGTCAGAGTTGCCCCCTTGTCTTGTCAAACTCTTGCTGTACATGGGTTTTCCTGACACATTACAAGCCCAACTCAATAGCGGGCAGTGTCGCGTAACATGTCTGCAACACTGTCTCTCGGATACCCTAGAACCGCTTTCCTAGCAGACCCTCACAGAACATTAACTCTGGAATTCATCTGCTCGGAACGATTGTTCTCCCACATATCACATGGTGTCAATGACACCGGAAGACGGAACTGGCTAAAGGTGGAATAGATCTTTGTTGTTCTTGTGATGGAGGCCTCCTAGAGGCCATCCTGAACCCAAGGACACGCATTTTGGCTTAAAGTTAAATTTGCTATGATGCTCCTCCCATTTTCTAAATTCCATGGCAGCTAGAAAAGATGTCACTTTTATACACAAACCGACATCACCCAGCAACTGGGAAATACAGCAAAACAAAAAGTCTGAGATCACTGGCACGGTGGAATCAGCATTTTGTCAATCAGTCTCAGCTGGAAGCTTGAACAATAGAACCTCAACACATTTCACTTTAAAATCTTTCTACACTTACAAACCCGTATCCCAGTTTAAAAACCATGTTAAGGTGGCACAGAGAGTCAGAAATGTGCTGAAGATCCATCAGTTGAAAGGTTTTCAGTGTGGAGCATGAGTAGACGGTGAAATTACACAGTACCGTGCAAAAGTCTTAGGCAGTCAATGAAAATGATCTTTAAATAATATTGGTGTAAAACTGATATTATGCCTGTCAAATATTATGTCAATATTTGCAGCAACAGTCCAAGACACCCATGTATATTCTGACCACTACCACACCATCTTTGGCTAATCAGTTCCTTATTAAGTTATTTAACTTACTGAGTTAATTAAATCAGAATGTGGTAAAATTTAGCAAGTATAAAGAATGGCTGCAGTGCCTCTGAGGTTAGGTTTGGGAACTGAAGCGGTGTTCATCTAGCCGTCTAGCAAGATAGGAGTAATGTTTTGGAGAATATTAGAAATTCGGGTAACACTTTTGTTGAGGGGGCACAAATGATGCAGTAACATACGCTTTCTCAATGCATCCAGAGATGGACCGGCCCTGCCTTAATCACAGAAGTAAATGTGCATAAAATTTGTGAGAAATTTCCGTAATTCCTCCTACTAGAAGTACGACTTCAAGGCCAGGAGGTCAATGACAGCATGAGGAATCTGAAAAATTCACCCAGCTTACGGCCACTGATGCAAACCCATCGCCTTGTTACCAGAATATTCTACCGAACTGTTAAACAGAAGACTGTAAAATTCAGCATTGGCACCGTTCTCAGCAAGATATCATCATGGAGATAAACGACAGAGGGCAAACGGAAGGCTTCAGTAGCAAAGGTAAATGCGACATGGGCATCATACAAGGCTGTATAGCACATGATTGTGCTAAAATAGATCGTACGAAGACTCATATCACCAAAAATCCTTGCAGTGTGTATTACATGAACTAATTATTTACTTTCCTGCTAGTTTTACCACATATTTCTGTGGCACAAACACAGTGAGTAAAACATGCATCACTTCTAATGCAGCCTGAGACGAAGCCAAAGTTTACTGCCAGCGGCCAGCATACCCACAGAACCACACGCTGGGAACCCCCCAACGGGTCAGCACGCTCTGAGCCCACCAATGGACCGGCGCACTTGGAGCCCCCCGCCACGGGTCGGCATGCTGGGAGCGCCGCCATCGAACCACGCGTCGGGACCCCCCCAATAGAGCCGCGCACCAGGAGCCCGCCACGGAACCACATGCGGGGAGCCTCCCCATGGAGACGCACTGCGCTCAATAAACTTCTGACTGTACTGAGAAATGTATGTCAGACCTCTAAACCTGGGGGGGTGGGTGCAAGTGTAAGCGAGACAGTGACCTGGTGTGGGTG
>JAODKC010000085.1:1032163-1049328 GCA_026777985.1 Mormyrops attenuatus
CCCCCCCCCCCCCCCCCGCGCGCCCACCTGCCACTCCCAGGATTCCCTTCTTTAAGGGGGTCACATGCTCTCCATTTGAGCTCTTTGAAACTTTTATCAAAGCAAAGATGCTCTATTAACCTCATCAAGTTAAAAAAACGGTACTTATTAACGGTATTTATGATCTTTAATCTGTCAGAAAGGTCATCCACCAGCCTCTTTGTACTCTCTTCCCGCAGCTCTCTCTCTGAGTCTTTCACATTCCAGACACATCTAATTCATCTGCCCTGCAGACAGAAAATCAGTCGACCCTTCAATGACGATACCATCCACATCCTATCACACCCACTCTCTAACACAGCAAACGAACCGTGAGAGGACACACTCCGAGGACATTTCATTGCCCCACCAAAAGATGCATTTTGTTTATGTTTGTTTGCGTTTGTTTGCATGGAAAACAGACTTCAGTGTAGCCGGAGACCATCATGGAGTCAAACATCCATCAGTACATTAGCTGTGGTCTGAAAGCCACGTGAAATACAAAACCATATCCATCCTCGTGTTGACTTAGGTTGGAGCATCTACAGTTGAACTGAGCTACACCCATCAGATAATGGACTCTATCAGCCGAGCAGGGGCCTACATCAAAACTGCTCGTGAGAATTCAGCAATGGAAACATGAGAGGTGCTCTCCACAGGCAAAATCTACCCTAGCTTATTTTCCATACGAAATGTCACTTCACTCGCGCGTACACACACACACAGAAAGTGAGAGAACATTGCTCAGGCCAGTGAATATAACACCACTTCGGAAAAGTTCTGAAATACTGTCAACATATACAGCTCCAGAAAAAAATAAGAGACCATTCAATATTTTTTTAGAATCTGCATTTTAAAATCCTGGTTCTGCTGGCACAACACTACATGCACGTATGTGCGCGGCAGGCTGATTCCAGGCTCGGGTTCTAAGACAGCAGCACACAAGAACAAGGTGAAGCAGGAGACACTGGGAATGACCAGAAACCAGCCAGGTTGAGGGCAGAAGCCACTTTCTAATGCCAGAGATGACTGTCAGCTTATCTGGCAGTGTCTCATAAATCGGAGGATGACATCAAGTGACCTTCAGAAGGAATGGGAAACATTAAGTGCAGGTGTGAAGTGCACTGCTAGGACAGTGTGTATCAGGCTCCTAGAAGCAGGACTGAAGTCCCATAAAGCAAGGAAGAAGCCCTTCATTAATGAGAAGCAGGGAAGCTATAGTTTACAAAAGAATGTATATTTTTACAGGCACATACCCATATAAACTGAGGGTTAAGGGCCTCATTCAGGGGCCCTACGGTGACATCACTCTCCAAGGTGAGATCAAATCCCAGGGTCACCTTGCAGAGTGAACTCGTGACCTTCTGATCACACGCATGAAGTCCAAACCCACTGAGCCACATACCGCCCCCAAATCTTGTGCTTTACATCATCCTTGCCCCCCCCCCCAACATTAAGACAAAGCCAGGTGCTAAAGTAAATTATATAGCAGTTTACTGCTGCACAGCCAAAAGGCCACCACCAGTGTTAACTTTCTATCCCTTCACCAAATTGATCCTGGGGGTGGGGACAAGCTCTCCATCGATCCTGGGGGAATATGGGGGAGGGGGGGGGGCGTCTTACTCTGACCTCCTTAAAAGCACTTACTGGCTTCCTGCATCTTTTTGCTATTCAAAGAGATCTGACTGGCCAACAGACAGGCATCTTAAATAGGTGCTCCTGTTAGTAACGACTAAAGAATTTCCATTAGCCAATCACTGTAGCCGAGTGCATTAACCAATCACATTAGCATAGAGACGGGCAGGAACAGCCCAAGACAGCAGGCTGATTAATATGACCATGGACAGGATCCCACAGGAAGCTGATGTACGCTGTAGCACATTAAACTGGACTGTATGGGGCTTTGTGCACACCGTAAACAATGTATGACATGTGGAATATAAAGCCTTCATTGTCGCTGTACAAACAGCACGTACAGTGAAATTCAATCTGTGCATATCTCCATCTTAGTCTCCTATGAGATATGCATAAATGAAGAAGAGACTGAAAGGGGGGGGTCGGCCATTTGTCCAGCACCCCGGAGAATTTTTTTGACTGGGAGTTTTACTTACACAAAAAGGTTTTGAGGGCAGAATGAAAAATGATTGGTTCCGACAAATAACCAATAAGATTGTAGAGAAGGTGGGTCCAAGGTGGGTCCAAGTTCCAAGAAGAGGTGTGACCAAGACATCTGATTAGTTGGTCCCACCTCCTCTAATTGCTTGGACCTACCTCCTCTACAATCTGATTGGTTGTCTCTCTGAACCAAACATTTTTCATTTTGCCCTCAGAACATTTTTATGTAAGTAAAATTCTAATGAGCAGTTTTTGAGGTTAATAAGCATAACGATTTCATATGAGCTGTATAAGGCATGAGGGTTAAAGCCATTAATTACTTTTTTCCCCATCATTAAGTAATCAGTGAGTGGAATCACGATTAATTGGTATTTAATTACCTATAATTAATTACATTGTAGTGACCTTCCACAAGCTTGTCCAATCACCGGCTACATTAAACACCCTTCGTTTCCATGCTTCCTGTACAGCGTGAGGATTTTTACTGTATTAAACCTAATACGGAGGCAGCGGCAAATTAGTGAACAGGGTGAATGGGGCTCTCCGACAGGGCAGCAGGCTGGCGCTTGAGCCGCTCACGCTCCCTGTGGCGCCGGGACAATACCGCCACGCCGGGCTCAGGTGCGCCGTCACCTGACACCCGCACCAGGCTCACCCCCCACTTCCCCGCCGGGTATCAGTCCCTCCCCAAGGAGCCAGCGCAGCTCACGGCGGCTGCCTGCCTACCAGCTGCCAGCCAAGGCTGCCTCTGCCCCCTCCCCCATCACCATAAGACGTCAAGGTCAGACTGGGCATCGTAAATTAAAGACAAGCAGATGCAGACATTGCGGTGGGGGGGGGGGCATCTGTACTTTTGACATGATGACCACACTACAGTCAGCCCCGTGGTGAATCGATTCGTTTAGACCCTTCTGAAGTCAGGTAACATCTGTGTGAATGCTCCAGAATGGGGGCGCCCTGTGGGGAGGGGGGGGATTTGGGGGCTGTCCCTGCTCCTTAATCCTGCCCCTCGGCGCTCATCACATTCCAGGTTGAGGATAATCTCAAGGCTGGGGGTGTGTGTCATCTTCCAGAACACATGCAGTTACGATGCATCTGCAAATCTCACAGATCTCAGCATATCGACCGTAACAAACAAACACAGGTCAAATACGGAGCAGCTCTAAAACCAATCCCACATGACACTGCCGGGCCCAACACTGCCTTCTGAGCCCAAATCCTACTATTTACCAAGTCGGGCAGACCGTAAAAGAGTTCCAGCGCTGTGATTACGCAAAAAGACGCAGGGAATTTGACCAGAAATCGCGAACCCACATCTGCGGTCGCCAGGCAGATTTTATTTTCTGCCTGGCTTTGTCAAAAACACTAAATCAGCCGTGGATATAATTTACAGAGATTCCCGCAGCAAATGAGAGCAGTAAATTAATTAGGCGACACGTCTGGGTGTACTGACTCGAGCTCCAAGGCGAGCCTTGATTGGCGGAATATTCCAGATGGATGAGCGGCGTTGCTCACTCTGCCGCAGCGGAAACCGAACGTGCAGACAGCCACCACGGCGACCATGGGCGTGCTGAGCAAGACCATCATCACCGGCAAACTATTCCAAAATAAATCAAGGAGGAGGGGCGCAGACTGAGTAATTATGTAGTGGCAGGACTCTCCAGCAAGCCGAAACCCCGACACATTACATCACCCTGGAGCACAAATGTATGCGCTAATTACAGCCAGAGGGGGCGCTACCCACCCACTTCAAACACTGCTGGCCATCAGAACTGACCGTCAGGTACAAGGGAGGCTTGTCAGGCCACGGCAAAGCAAATGAACATTGACAACATCAGCAGGCCCATTAACGGGAATTATTATGAAAACTGCCACCAACATCTGACCACGCTTGACTGTGGCATTCTTGAAATTGTGATTTTCACCCCTCCCGCTCCAACCACTCATTGACAACGTCCATCCATCTTCCAACCTCCTACCCAATACAGAGTACTGGGGGGGGGGGGATGCACTCCATCACAGAACTCGCACACGCAGCTGCAGACTACGGGCAATTTAGAGACGTGATGGGCGACTGCATTCCAAAAACGTCCAACCAGATTCATGAACCCTTGCGGGCAAACCCCAGTGGTATGTGCTAGTAAGGAGATACGAGCTGACCTTTGTGTGCAGAAAACCCATGAACAAAAGACAAGGCACTATAATCATACAGAAAATATGCTATTCATTTAAACGTGTTAGACCCAGCTCCATTCATGTCAATTCTGAATAACGTTTTAAGTCATCACTAGCGATTGTCACCAAAGCCATATCTAGAAAAAAAATCACTGCTCTTCCAGTTTATCTACAAGCTACAAGCGACACGACAAGGAGTCAGCTCTTGGACTTAATAATGAAAACTATGTAAACTAAGCTTATAGAACTTCTGCGTTGCACATCAACAGCGTAAGTGAGAGTTTAATATTCGGGGGGGGGAAATATTATTATTCATTTAAATGAAGAGTTCTGTTTATTGTGCAGAATGAATAAATCTTTTTTTATTATTCAATGTTTTTTGAATGAATGAGTCCTGATTAAATATTAGGGTGGGCCTGGTTCTCCCTGGTTCTTACATTACTGACACGTATATTTTTAACATTCACACTCAGATGTAAGAGGACCAGAATGAAATGATCACAAACAACCTTCAGTTCAGGGCCAGTTGCACAGTGTCAGTGCCCAGCTTGCGGCAAGGAACTATTAAAGGTACTGGCATGAGATGCACCGCCCCCCCCTCCCAATTCTCCATAAATTCCCTTTTGTTCTGTGATGGGCCCCACCCAGTACGGGCCAATCGGTTCACTGGAGCTCAAGGCCATGTTTGCTCTTTCATCCAGATCCGTAGTTCCTCTAAGGACTTTGATACCGCAGAATTCATCATAAACCTGAAAATGTCCCCGCACCATGATATTACGTGTGCACTGCCAGGCCGCCTGCTTTCCCACGAAAAAGAGAGCCTTTTGTCCTCAGTCACCTTTCAAAAATCATACTGGTTTTATAACCTGTTTGAAGGAAAATGTTTATGTGCAACGAGTTTTAAATCACCTGTTCGTTTGACCCCTGGCGAAAAATATTAGCCATGAACTTTCAGAACAAATGAATAAACACTGGCAGAGAAATTAATAATGAACAAACGTATGAGTCATATAAAATTACAACCGCTGCACATAATTTCGGCAGGGATCAATGTCGTTCACATTTCCCGGACGCGAAAGCGCAGAATACTTGGCGTGGAACCCAGTGTCTGTCAGTGATGACACGCGGGCCGGTCTGAAACAGGTCCGCCTCCCAGGCAAACACTCAATTAGACAGCTGACGTCATTAACTAAAACCATCCCTTTAAAAGTCTGATTTCAGTCTCGCAACTTTCCCGATCGGCCCCCCGATAGGCTGTACAAGTCTTAAAAATATTTCGCTATATTTTTAACAGATACATACAAGAAGTCCTAGAAAATTAAATATGCCACTAACTGATTTTAACCACCTCTATAAACCTCAGACATGCTAATCGTGGAATACACAATTTAGGTTATCTAATGTCGATATTACTCACATTACTAATAGAAAATAAATTAATTATGCCCACGTCATTCAGTGGCTTAATTTATAGCATTAGTCTTATATTTTTATCATTAAGACACATCCATCGGAAAAATATGCGTTCATATGTGTTTTTCGCCAATTGTGCAATTTATTAATCCGGAAGACAAAAGTTTAAGGCTATAGTGGGAAAATGATATTTCCCACCGGGAGCCTCGCCCCGCACGTGTTGCGTGTCTCCGGTCGGCGCGCGATAAGCGTCCGGTAAGGCACGCCCGGATGCGCTCACGCACGAAACAAACCACCGGTCACTTGTTTTCCAACTTCTCCGATGTCCCTCCCCCCTCCCGCCGCAGGCATGGCGTGACGACCGGCCGGGCAGCCCCGCATCCCTGTCAATAGCCTAGTCCCAACCATCGCCGTATCAGCCCGGTTCACGAAGGGCGTCCTTCAAAGGCGCAGAAACGTCTATAAACATGCGCCCAGCAAACACCGTATGCGGGGCAAGACGGGGAAATCAGGTCCGCTGATTACCCGAAGCATCTCCCCAGACACCCCCCAGAGCATGCAGGTCTGTTAGGTGATGCGATAAGCCCGGATCGGCCGCTGTTTCAGCGGGCTTGCCCTGGCTCGGCACATTCTTACCTTTGTGATGGTCATGCACAACGTGAGCAGGTGACACTGTTTCCTGTTAGGCGCAAAATGCCGCAGGGGAAATGCTGCCTTATTCTGCTACGGTGACCGCAAAAAAAAAAAAACGCCCAGGCGTCTTATTTCCCAGCCTCTGGTCGGTATCCGGAAGGCGCTTTATATGTTAGCAGTATGATGTTCATGCATAAGTCATGATGGTCAAGATGAGAGAGGCGTTTACCGGTGAGGTAAGAGAGGAGGGGGGTGGGTGAAGCGTGCGTTCACCGGGAGCAGTGCGCACCGCCGCGGCAGTGAACGCGGTAGGATCTGCGGAGCCGATGGGTGGAGAGATGGAGAGAAAGAGGTGGAGCCCTTCAGCCGTGACCGAGAGGCGGGAGCGGTGTCGCAATCGTCCCGCTGCTTCCTGGCGTGGAAGGGTGCAATGTCCCGGCCGTGCTTTGTCTCGCTCCAAAAAATGACAATTTATTTAAAATGGGAACCAGGTCCTCTTACTGGGGGTTTAAGTTTTGGACTTTCATTTGGCTGATTTCGATAGTCAAGTTCGGTTTACATTTATGCCGCGAAACACGTTGTGCTGACGAGTCATGGGGAGTTTTAGATCAAAATCACAACAACCACAGTAGTTAAAGAATCAATTGGACTGTGTTTTAATAACCAGTGGGCGATGATGAATTAAATGTTTTTCTCTTCTAGCATTACGTCGTCTGCGTGACAGCTTTAAAACCAAGTAAAAAGTACATTGCGTGTAAAATGCGTGCAATGTGATGCAAATAGTTAAAATGGTACGCTTTATATAGTAAACCTTCCGAAACGAGTCCTTAGAGACGGAAAAATTGTATGCAGACGTTTTTAATTATGAAATGTGTTGTACATAGTTTTGAAGCAAGCCCCGACATACGCTGAAACTAGAAAAAAATCCGAGGAAAAGTAGAACCATTTTGATTTTATTTATGCTGTTGCTAGCGTCAAAGACATTTTATAGTTTATGTTTAATATTTAACGCTCATATATTGCAACCACCGCAATAGGCACAGTATGAAAAAAAATCATTTCCCATTAATTATTAACTAAACAATGTTTAGCAACACTACAAATCCAGATTGCTCACGTCTGCGGTTGCATTTAATTGCAGATTATTTATGATATTTTACAATAGCTGCAGATCAATTTTCATTATCAACACAACAGAGTACATAATCTCAAGTTAATGTGTGCTACGCTAGTACCTGTTATTGATGATAATGAACGCGATGTCTCTATCCGTAGATACTGCACCTTAAAAACAGTAAAGTGTAATTACGCAGACCATAGGCCGCGCTCAATTTGCCATGGGCACTAAATTATGGACGGTCACTATGAGTTGCAGGGCGAATGTGTGTTTTGCAATCGTAACCTTTTACAGACTGATTAATGATAATTACCGAGGCCTTACACATAGGACATACACATAAAAGCTTTCATGATGGAACTGGAAGATGAATATATTAAGAATTCGGACTGTAAAATTGATTTATCCATAGCGAAAGGACGCATAAAACGTTATAAGATGCGGGCGCCCCCTTCCGGACAGAAAAGCGTCCGCCGGCTGCCAAACATTCCGCGGCCTGTAAGTCGTTTTCCATCCATCCTTAATTCATGTTGTGTGGACCAGCAATAAAAGCTCCTTTTCTACTGGATGTACATTCTCCTCCACGCTTGAGCTTTATAACATTTTTACAGCACATTCAACACGTTCAACCTGTTAACGGAGAGAAATACATTTCAAACATTTGTTGTTAGCTTTTTGTTTGTGCAGAATGTGAAAATGAGAAGCCAGATGGGAAGGTGAAAATGCATTTCGAAACAGTATTTGTAAGAGTAAAACTTTGACATTAAGACCCCCCCAGGTTTTGATGTTGTGTTCCATTGCAATCCGCCATGGGTAACTTGGCACAATAGTGCTGGGGGTGTAGCCGTTGCTGATCAGAGGTGGCGGGTCCAGAGCACGGTGCCTGTAATGCGCTGGTCACTTAGCGGCTGGCAGCATGCCCAGAGGCCAGTGGGGGAGCTGGGGGTGTCTTGGCAGAGAATGGCCTCAGTCACAGACCCCCACTGACGAGGGGGCAAACAAGCCACAGTCTTTGTCCAGGAAACTAGGTTTCAATAAAGGTGGCTTGTTCCACTTCGTTTTTAACTTCAGCATCTTCACTATCTAGAACATCTCAGTACAAATACATGCTATATATAGACATCTTAAATGGTTGTTATGCATGTTTATACACGCATACACATTTATATATATAATTATACGGGGGGCAGCGTGTGGCTCAGTGGGCTAAGCCTGTGTGCCTGTAATCAGAAGGTCACCAGTTCAAACCCAGCCTCAGCATGTCTGTGGGTCCTTGAACAAGGCCCTTAACCCCCAGCTCCCTGGGTGCCACTACATGCAGCAGCCCCTTGCAGACAACTTACTCTACAAAGAGCAAGTTGAGGGAGGCATAAAAAGAGAATTTCCCCACAGGGATCAATAAAGGTATCTATCATTGATTATTAAATATATACACACACACTAATATATATAAATATATATACAAATATTATGTATGTATAACAGAACCATTTAAAATCAGCATAAGGACAGAAACACAGTACAGATTAGCTGTAAACTAAAACATAGAGCATGTTTAAATTACAAGATTCTTTAGCTTTAAATACAGATATTCCTGCAGCATAGATCTGCAGCTATCTAAATTGTGCATTTTTGTGTCTGGCGAGTCACAGACCATTGATTTACAGCCCCCACCCTACTGTGAAATACTATCCTCCCCGCTGGCCTGTCACTTTCCCCTTTATCAAGGGCTGCTTGAGATTTCCCCGCCTCTGACCAGTGACTCGATGGAGCCGAACCTAGACGCCAGATGATCGTTCATCTGTTCCCTTCATGTCCCGGAAAGGCTTTGCTGCGAGATACCATCTCTCCAACATCTGGATTATTTGATAAAAATCCTCACCACCGCGGCAAGTTCTCATAACGCAGGTGGCGTTTTATCGGGCGGCTTTTGGAAAAGAACTGCAGTGTCCTTCTCCCAGCCTTGAAGTAGAGGGACTTGGCAAAAACTGCAAATTTGTATCAGCCCGCTGCTCCTTCACACCTGCACAACTGTGCGATAAGCCAACATTAGAGCCAAACAAGGAAGTTTCCAGTACAATGTGGCCTTCCTCAGATTCTCAAATGGAGAATTTTAAACCTTGAATCCAGCCTTTGATTTTGTGTCACTCCTATGAATGCCTCTAGGTGGCATCAGTCAATGGTGATTATCATTAGCTGCCAAATTAACTAAACATACTTTGAACACCGCACATAAACTGGCAGGTTTTAATTATATGATTTTTCCTGCAGTCATTCCCTTTTCTGGCCAATCATCTGCAGAGGTTACACCTTTGCATCTTTAGCCTTCTGAGGACTGCTGCAGAAGATGGAAGGGTCATTTGATCTACTGTTAAGACAGGACTGGTGTTCACCTGGTCCTCCAGGGATAAATCAGAGAACCGAAAATCCCACAGACACTTCGGCACTCTGTAGACCAGGGTTACGTCACAGCTGGGGGGTGGGGTGGAGACATGACAGGATGTATGCTCATTCTATACCATTTCACATTAAGGACCGGCACCGTTTCTGCAGTCCCCACGCTCTTAACACAAACCCCGCATCAGTGCAGCCTTCTCAGGTGATGAAATCTTGTCATCCGCCACTCCTTGGTGCACCTTCACAATCCGGCACCATAGCCCAACATCTGCATGTCTCCTGCTTCTCCACTCAGCGCCACCAGGACGTTGTTAAAATGCTGCAAACATTCCGCTGACGACCACATAATGGTCGGCCAAGTAACATGTGCCATAGTAATGGAGGAAGACTGTTCTGAGAGACACACACACACACACACACACACACACACACACACAAACAAACAAACAAACAAACAAACAAACAAACAGGCCCTTTAGATGCAGAAACCTGAGCGTGTATAACAACCTTCCACCTCACTCCCATAACACCCAAGTGGTGACGTGCTGGCAAAACATATCATTCATCCGATTCTTATCTTAGCTGGTAAAATGACAACATTTAACGAGCTATGGCGGCCTCTTATGAACTAGCACATAAAATAGTTTAAAATTGGAATTTACACGCGATATTAGCGGATTATAAATCAACCGAAGCAAAAATCTAAGTAACAACAAAGTAAAGGCTTTACGTCACAGGAACACAGCTCAGGGTGGCACTAACATTCAGCATTAGCTTTAATAATTCAGATTCTATGGTCAATAGAACAATACTGGGTATGTTATCCAATTACTGTTTTGGAAATCTCTCCAGTCACCTACACTTAATAAACAGCCACATCTCCCAGGGGATCTTTAGACTACAAATGTATTCAAACTAAGTGAAATGTTTGAACAATCCCTTCCTTGCAAAAATTTCTTTTTCGAAACACTATGAGAACCTGCCCATTTTCGGCCTGTTTACGAACACCTTACTTCCTCATGATCAGTGTCTGCAGGACAGATCTTAAAATGTCAGAAACACTTAAGCTTCCGACTCCACCAGCCCTCTGCATCACTGAGAGATGCACAGATCCGTACTCAGGCTCACAATGGCGGAAAAGCAGGGAACAAAGCAGGAAAATGCTACATTAAGAAGCCTGTTAGCATTTCGACGTTAGCATCTTGACATTAGCATTCCAGGTGAAGAATACTTATGGTCCCTGGGCAGGACCTCATGACGACTGTTTTCCACCTATGGCAAATCCTTCTGTCAACGTTGAAAATGATTTTGAATATTCATTCTTTTACCTATACATGTATTTACTCTTTATTTCCAGTCGGCGTACATGCCTATTAATTAATTATACAGAATTACAGATTCTTCATACCTGACTTGGGGAAAAAGGTTAGCAAAAATATTTCTCATGTCCGCTGAAAGCGATCACTCCCGCGGCATATCGGCTGGCGGGGGACACCTGAATTTCACAAGGGCGGGGGAGGCGGAAGGCACTCCTTAGCATGGGCCAGGCTGTCTCGCCCCTCTTTCACCTAAACGGCTGCCCCCTCACCCCCGTCTTCCTCCTCCTCCAGGGGGCATGGATCATTCATGCCTTCTGAGCTCACCAACAGCTGCCCCGAGTCAAAATAATAATTAGAAAAAAAAAAACACCCCCTAGTTAATGAGCAGTTGCATATCAAAACGTCTTCAGCAGCTCTACACCGTACACTGATGCGAGCTGGATTCTTTCCTCTGCTGGGACTCAAGGCCGCCATTTTCCGTTTGCCACGTGGCACAAAGACCACGGCCTGCTAACAAGCCCCTCTTAAAATTCTAAAAATTAAAACTATTATGCGTCGAGAAATAAAAGTGTTGTGACGATGTTTTACGGAAACCGATGCAACTTAAGACCTAACCCTTCTGGTATTTTATAATAGTGTAGCACATGGAGAAACGTTTCTGTTCTTCTCTGAAAACAAACAGTTCCTTTTCTATGGATTTGGCTCATCTTCCTCTCCATCGTCTTCCTCCTCCTCGTCGTCGTCCTCGTCGTCAAACTGGTCCCTGGAATCTAAGTCGTCTTCATCTTCAACCTGTGGGGCAATAGTCAAAAGGTTAATTCAGACATGCACTTGTGTTGTAAAGTTAAGAGATTTTAATTCATTAGTTGATTTTTTGTAAAGATGCTAACGCGATTATTATTTAACTCAAATAGCTCCTGGATGAATTGAAGACAGGAGCAGACTGGTAGGCGGCCCAGGCCCCCCCCTGCGACGTTGAGGGCCCCCTCCGACTGCAAATCTCATATATATGCGAAACATTCGTGAAGATTAAGACGATTATGCCAGGCATATTACATGGAAAAATGCTTGCTACTTTTATCTCATTTTTATGTATACATACAATCTCATTTTGGTGGGAGTCATAACACAAAAGATATTTGGTAGAACACTTAAAACAATTTTGAAATGTAATACTTTATAATGTTTTGTAGACAAGCTATGTTGAGGTGCGTATTCACCAAAAAAGCATGTTTGTGAAATTTGCTAACTACTGCAGTGCATGATGGGTATGATATTTGGAAGCTACTTAAACTTCATCACCTGCAACTGGTGTAGGCAAGCCGCAGGTATGGATATAGAAATAGGGGGAGCTTGGTCCATTTTTGCCCCAGGGTACAGTGTACAGGTGCTTCGCCACTGATTGAGGATACCAAAGAATGCCTGGCAGAGCCTCTGATCACTTACTAGCTCTCCAAGTTCCTTCAGCTTCTCCTTAAGCGCCTGGATCTTTTGGTCCTGGTCAGCCAGCAACACCAGCAGCTCGTCCTGCTCCTTCTTGGATTCGGTCACTTCCTTCTGCAGCTTAGCCTTCTCTGTCTGCAGGATGGCCACAGTGCTGTTGGCCGTCGCCAACTGCTGCTCCAGGCCTGTCCTAGACTCCGTCAGGCCTTTCACCTCCGCCTGCGCCACGGGGGCGAGAACTGGCCATTAGCCGTCAGGCGAGTCCTCTCGGCCGCACTAAGCTTGACCCCATGTCGCGTCAGCAAACGATTAATCTCAATGAATAGATTAAAAGGCTTTTAAAGCAAATAATAGGAAAGGAAAAATTGCTTGTAATGTCGGGGTGGCTGTTAAGAGGCAGGGGTCAAGACACTTTGGGGCAGGGCCAACCTTCAGCTTCTCTGCCTCCTGTGCCGAGAGCCGGCCCTCCAGCTCAGAGGTTTTGGCCACATCTCCGGCGCCGTCTGCAATGCTCAGCCCACCCTGCACCTGATGGAGAATGTAGCACCAAGACAGAACTTAAGTTTATAACATGATAATCCACAGTGAAACAGGGGACATCCTCAAACAGTTGCATGCAATAAACATTTAAATCTGAATAGGTTAGACACTGGAGATGACCATGATGATCCCACCCACTCATTCATTTTCCTTATAAGGTAAGCTGGGCATGTGATATAAAGGGGTCCGGGCTTACCGCTGACTCCACCTTCCTCTGCAGGTCCTGTCTCTCTGCCCTCAGCTGGCTGATTTCCGCAGACTGAGCCTGGATTTGACCCCTCATCATTTCTAGTTCCTGTGTCAAAAGATGAGATAATCACTATAACAATGGCCTGTATTTAAAAAAAAAAAAAAAAAAAACTCTCAGCCACCGAACCACATGACCCTCTCAGCCACATGACCCTCTCAGCCACCGAACCACATGACCGAAAACTGAGCCTCGGGTTACCTTGAGAAGCTCTGCGTTTTCTGAGATGGCAGCCGTACCGTCTGCTGACTGGGCACTCTCCGACCTCTACGATGTAATCACAACAGAACAGATCACATAATGATATTTACTCGGCATAAATCTCCAGGGATGGTGGAGTTTCAAACTGACAAATTGTGGGTCAATTTCTCTCACAGAAGGATACACAAATATCCCAATTGGCTTTCTTCCAATCAGAAATATACAGCAAATTAACCCACTAAATAAACACTTCCAAGCCTGGCTACTAGTGTGCTCACCAAGCTAGCGATGAGCGAGTCCTTCTCAGCCAGCTGAGTCTGCAGCTGCGCATTCTGTCTGCGCAGCTCCTCCAGCTCCTCCAGCTGCAGGCCGTTCACTTGGGCCCCCTCTGCCGGACCACCGGACTGCTGGGTGTCCTTCCCTGAAAGAGGTAGGAGGCGCCACCATATTTGTGATTTCAGCCCTTTATATTTTGTTGGCCAGACTCATACAGTACTATACTCCAGTGTTAGACAGTGCTATTAGGCAGTGCGAGCAAAAAAGCTAATGGAGTTGCCTGTGATGGGAGGAGTGAGGGTATGGGATGGTGTACGACTCATGTTAGGGATCTGTGGCCAAGTCCAGAAGGTCATAGGTTCGAATCCCAAAATCGTATCACCGTCAGGCCCTTAAGTCTCTATTGTTCCATGCTGACTGACTCTGCACTCCAACGGCTAACAAGATCTGCTAAGTAAATATAACCAAACCCGAGGTTCTGGATTTTTCCATACCCAGTTTCAGCTTGAGGATGTTGTATTGGTCTTTGTGCTGCTGTATCTGTGCTAGTTGCTGCGTGATCGTGGACTGCATCTGCTCATTCTGTGCCGTCATGGTGGACACCTTCTCCTTCAGCTCATTTATCTGCGCGTCCTGAGGAGAAAGATGGTGAGATAGCGCCGCCCTGGTGGGCCAAGAGGGTACTGCTATGGCGGAAAGGACAGGGGCCCCGGTGAGGCCTACCTGCTCCCTGATCAGCTCCTTGTACTGGGTCACAATGCTGTCATGCTGTTCCAGAGTCTTCTTCACCTCCTCTTCCTTCTTCTCCTCCTCGCTGGATTTGTGCACCGCTTTCGTGATGACACCTGTGGCCGGAGCACGCCCACACACACAAGACGTTACTACGTTTAATGACAAAGGATAAGCGATTTCAGGGAGACCCTTTCATTACACGAGGTTTGGGTTTGTTCCACACTGACCTTCCAGCTCCTTCACCAGCCTGGTGAACTCATGGTCAAACAGCATCTGCTCAGGGCTGGAGAAGGAAGGCTGGGGCTTCTGGGCGGCCCGAGAGTACAGCTCATGCTTGTTGATGAAGCCCAGCTTCTCCACAAAGTTCTCCTTGCCGATCCGGCGGTCGATCAGCTGCTTCAGCTTTTCCCTGCGATGCGATGGTGGAACCGGGCCACAAGGGGGCAGCAAAAGGAGAAGGCGGTACAGAGGTTACTGACATGGACACCAGGACAACATGAATCTAACAGGTAAGTCGCAACAATGAACTCGTATTCCTGGAAGCAACACCACGGTCTACCCCGTTCAGACTGGTACTTAATCTGAAATATCTATAAAATATCCCAGAGTACTTAAAGTGAAACTAAATTGCTTTTGGAATAAAAGCTCTCAATGCTATAAGTAGCACATATAATCCATTCTAGAAGAGTCAACAAGCAACAAATAATCTGCGTTCTTTCTCTTAAGAGGGGAACACAAATTAGGGAAGTTGGGGAGGAGCAACCAATCAGGATCTCTGGAGGGGGCGGAGCATACTTGGTGCAATTCTCCAGCGAGTTGTCGTTGTAGTAGATGCAGATGCCCAACAGGAGGGCGCAGAGGCCCTGCACCAGCCGCTCGTCCTCTCCCAGGTTCTCCGAGATCTGGGCCGTCAGCTGCACAGCATCGGCTTAAGGAAAAGGAACCAGTGTGTCTCAATGTGGCCAATCATGGTCTAGGGGGCGGTGATCATTTGGAAAGGAGGCCCAATTAAAAATCAGTCACGACGACATGCGGATCGTCAAAAGCTATTACCACGATGTTTAAAAATTATCTGTGCTACTTTACCCTCCCTTTCAATACACAAAATATTTTGTGTTTCTGGTCATGAATGTCATGGCGGCATCCTGGGAAAACTGGAAGGATACGAAAGGGACATTGTCTTGATTGTGCAGGAAGTGTGTGACCGCGATGGGGCAGTTGCTGATCCAGGTACAGAGAAGCATCAGTAAGCCCACGCGAGTCTGCACCTTGCTGCCCTGCAGAGAGACGGACGGAGATGGACAGGCAGACGGACATGTAGAAGGAAACACAGACACACAGGCAAGAGTCAGAGTACCCCCACAAGCCAGGCACCACACACGTCTGTCTCGGGGGGAGGTGGGGGGCGGGCACAGGGAACCTAGCAACCAGCCTAGCGATAATGGTACAGGGGAGACATCACAGACTCCGAGGGGCTGACTTCCAGGGCCTGATTACTGTATATAGGAGAGGCAACAAGAAACACACGTTTGCCCATGTGTGTGTGAAGAATCCCCTAATCTGTTAATCAAAAGAAAAGAACTCAGAAGTCAAAGTTTGACCCACCCATCAAACCAGATCATGTATTTTATTTATTATATTTTTCATCCCAATGTGCCACTCCGAGCTTTGTCCAACCTGGACTTCAAAAGGCTTAGTGTCCAGTTGAGATCCCCTGCTCCGCCCCCTCTTTGGGGGTGTGGCTTTCCCTCCCAATCAGTGGAGAGAGACAGATGCCGATATGCTAATTCTATGAAGACTGCCGACTACGGCAGAATGGTGTTAACTCATCAAGTGGGTCAAAATTGCATTTAATCCAATTGCAAAATGGATCAAGCCAACAAAACAAATACATACATAATCTGAAGTAATTTTTTCCCCAAATAAAAATGACCCTTTAATGGGAATATTGTACGTGACAGATTTTGCAGGCTTGATGTTGGAAATAAAAGTTTCAAAGACCTGTTGGTGTATTTAGATGCTACTAGACCAACCATGTTACACTGTCCTTGGTACAAATAAGAAGAGCATCTCGCCGTTTCACACAGAAACACAAGGTAACACATTAATTACACCTGGGAAAAACCAACACTGCACACTAGTTAGTAAATTATACAGTTAATTACAAAAAGCAGGAAACCCTTTAACGCTGATATTATGAACTCATTCATGTGGATATGCACAAGATTCACTGTCCATCCACCAAACTACAACATCCTTGGCAGTATAAACATCTCTCTGTAAGTGTGATCATTCTTTAGGTTACTAAGCAACCAATTGCGAGGCTCACATACAATGCAGAATGTGGCATTAAAGAAGTTTTTATATAGTAATAATCCAGCAATACAGAATACTGGCTCATAGGTGTTGGGGCATATCAGAGACCCACTGCTGTTATTCTGTAAGATTTCCAAGGTTTATTAAGCACCGGGTGTTAAATTTTCAATTATCCGGGGGGGGGGGGGGGCGGGGGCGGGCCGGGGGGGGGGGCGGGGGGGGG
>JAODKC010000085.1:1049428-1085776 GCA_026777985.1 Mormyrops attenuatus
ATTTTCAATTAACACACCCCCCCCCCCCCCCAAAGCCCACCTTATAAATCCAAGGACAGAACTCAGGAAATCTAAAACTAACCAGAAATAAAACCTGAATGTTTACCAATGAAAAGCCACCAAAGAAAGAGAAATCTCTTACTGTAGTATTGACAGAAAAGCTTTTCAGTCCAGGAACAATAGAAAAAACTCTGTTTTGTTATACCAAAACTACAAAGAGTTTAGCTATATGAACATGACATAAAAACTAAAATACCGTTACTTTTTACTTTGCATAGAGTCTTTGATGCAATCTGGTATATTTTTTATTTCCTAACAAAGAAAATATCAATGGCTTACTTAGGAAAATCTGAGCGACGAAATAATATTAGACAGATGTAATTAGTAACGAATGGTTAAACGTGGAGGGTTTGTGAAACTCCAAGGCGCCCTAGAAACGGCCGGAAAACGGCGCAGCACCTGCTGGGTTTCGAGCACCCCAAAACATATTGAATAGGACGCCTAGGTGAATGGTCTAGCACGCCTTCAGGAACATGCCAATTGGGTCGCCAGGGCAACGGCATCCATGGACGCGCGTTCAGCACAGAAGTTCCAACTGTGACTTCAGCAGCAGAAGGAAATACACGTTGATCCATTTCCAATTGATTTACGATATTTCCATTTAATTATTGTATTAAAATGGAGTAAACGGATGCCTTATTCAATGCTTCAGAACCGAGTTCCGTCCCAAATCACAGGTCCTTCAAGTTGTCCCTTAGAACTAATTTTAAATCTCTGAAATGAGCCTGGAGTATTGATTTCAGACATCGTAATGAGCGGGCGTGCTTCCATGGTCAGAAAAGCAGCCAGCAAGGGGCACTGTGACACGCGTTTATATTCGACAGACGTGTTCAGAGCAAGGCAGCAGGCAGACCTTGTTCTGCAATAATAAGCAATAAAATATGCAAATAATTAAGCAAAAAAAGATCCAAAATGAATTAACGATGAGAAGATGAACTTAAGCGTGCCAAGTGTGTCTAGAAATAAGAATATCGGTCTTCACCTTTTCCAGTTTCGTCTCCACGGATGAAGTAATGCAAAGAAAGAAATTCATTGTTTAAGAAATGCAATCACAAACATCGAAATAGAATCTCTTGCTCCAAGTGAGAGAAATTTGTGTAGCTTTAATGTTTTTCTGTGACACCAGCGCCACCTAGAGGACAGCAAGGAAAACAGCGGTGTTAGGGGTTTCCTCTGGACAGAGCTGGGAGGAGCAGAGACAGGGTCTGCCGTGCCACTTCCTCGAACCAAAGCCCACAGAGCGCTCAGGGTAGGACTGACCAGAACCTACCAGTGAGTCGGCACCACGATGCAGTGGGGGCCAGCAGACAAAGAGGACGGAAAGAAAAGCCAAAACCCAAAAATGCAGGGGGAAGGGGACCCAACGCCGGCAAGCAAACACTCACAGTGCCGACAGCGCGGCCACTTACCCGTCGCTCGATCTTATCGCCCTGCAAATTACAACGTGGCACATTTGAAACTCGTTGACAGGTAAGGTGCTCAGTCCCGGTCAAGCAAGCTGCCTTCAAAGGCGACACACAACTGGCATTATGACGAAGAAAAATATCTCAGCTCAGAGTTCCCCAACCCAATCTTCAGGGACCTCCAGAGAGTCCATATTTTTGCACCCTCCCAGCTCCGAGCACACTAGTACCCAAACAACCAAGCAACTAAAACCAAATTGCTGGTAAAAGTATGTTGAGAGCTGGGATGGGGTCTTCGGTGAGCTTTCAGCCTCCCCCGAGAGGAAATACCCTTGGAGATGCCAAATAAGTAACTAAAAATATCTCCACTTCATAAGAGATACCAAATGACAACTATAATGATGTCAAAAATCCATATTGAGGGTTGACTCCGCCCCTGAGGCCTAAGCCCCACCCACACAGAAGCCCCACCCACGGTACCTGAGACAGGATGTTGGTGCACTGCTGGAGCAGTGACACAGGTGGGTTCCCCAGACTGGTGGCCAGCTGCACCCGCAGCAACTGTTCCTTCTGTGTGGGATTGTCCTGCAGGGCGTGCGCCAAAGCCACGGCCGCGCACCAGTTGGACAGGGAGTCGGGGGAGAACAGGCCCCCGCAGAGCAGCTGTCCCGCAGAGATCGAATTAGCTGTGGGGAGAGAGCGCGCTAAACATCCACTGCGACTGTACCATGTTTAAAATTTCGCTAGTATACTGAGGATGACCATGCAAAAACAAAACAGGACTATGATGCCTACGGGGGGGCAGTGCGTCAGACTTCTATGGCTGTGTTCAGAAGGTTGGTGGTTTGAATCTAATGTTCAGCAGAATTGTCACATTTCCCCACTGGGCCTTTGAGCAAGACCCCTAACCCACCCACCCACCCACCCCCCCCCCCACAGGGGCACCAGATAAATGGCAGACCCTGCGTTCAAACCCCAACCTTTATTCTACGCATCAAAACAGAGGGGGAAAAAAATTGGATAAGCAAAAAGCAGCATTCCAATATGCCCGTATGCTTGCACAAAATGGAAAATACAGAATTATTCCATTTTACCAATAGACTGCAGTAAATGTCCCCATTCTGTTTGGAATTCATCTTACAATCTTTTACCAGTTTCATGAAATGATAATGAGAAACATGGCTTCATGGCGGAGTTGAAGGAAAACGATGGGATGATGTAGCTTATTATAATAATATATGCCTAACGGTTCCCACCCCCAGTCCACTCATGGCCTCACCATCGATGGTAGACGGCAGCAGGGTGGCCACGATCTCCGCCTGGCCTTTCTGGTTCTTGTAGAGGAAGCACTGGAAACAGTAGAGCACTGCACAGCGTAGAACGAAGGGCTGTCTCTCGTTGACCATGGACATAAGGAGCACGACGATGGCAGGCCTGAAACGAGGACAGAGGAAATATGATGACACCCCAAGGGACAGTGTACAGAGAGCCTTGTTTTGAGAACCTCAAGCCAAACTGGTCTCCGTAAACAAAAGGTCCCCGAGGATGAAGGAACAGTTCTGACCTTGGAGGGTTGGAAGGGGCATTGACTGATGCAAAGTAGTCCTGGTTGACTTGTGATCCACGGATGACTTCTGACACAGTGTTAATGGTCTGGAAAAGGTACACAGAGTTTTACAACCAAATTTGAACTTTATCTAGAGATGCTGAGGCACACACTGTACACAAAAGGTTTGAATGCCTATCTAAACGTACCATTTAGCTTTCAGGCACCAGCAAGAACACCAGAAGAACCATCAAGGCTGGCGCTTTAAACTGGTCCACAGAAGCTCACCTCTGTGAGGATGTCCGCTGGGACGCCAGTGGCCATTAGGATGGTGCAGAGCTGCATCAGGAGGCCACACTGGTACATGGTCTTCTGGCAGCTGCTGGTGGCGCCTGGCGAGTTGACGGGCGATACCATCACCCGGACCAGCTGCATTGCCAAAGAGGGAGCAGGCGAAGGAATGTTCACATGCGGAGACTCATTGGAGATGCAACAAAGCCCCCCAGATCCTTAGCTCACTGTCACAGCTACTCAGGGGCTCATGGGAGTTTTACTTACACAAAAATGTTTATATATCAATGTCTCTCTCTCTCTCATATATATCTCTCTCTCTCTCTCGTATATAAAGATGTCCAGTAAAAATGAAAAGGTAAAAAGAAATAAAAAATGTTTTATTTGTTTAAATAAAATAAAATGGAACCATACATCTAGAGAGTGACCCTAGAAGTGAGGAGGAGCCCCTACCTGCAACATCAGGTGGAGGTTTGTCACCTTCTGAGCAGACCAGCCCGAGTTGTCATCCCCCACCTCGAACCATGCCTTCATGCGCTGGATATAGGAGCCCTCCTTGAAGAAGTTTTGGTTGGAGCTGTTGTTCTTGAGGAGGTTCAGCAGTAGCAGCAGACAGTCCTCAACCACAATTCCTACAAAGCCAGATGGGAGGAGAAACAGGCGATAATGGAACAGATTCCAGGAAAGATAATTCATTTCAGTTTGCGCCACATAAAATATCAACATCACCATGCCCATGACTTGCAGATCACATCAACAAAAGCACACACTAAAACTCACACAATGAATATTCTTTTTATTCACATCTATTTGTCAGACGCTTTTATCCAAAACAAAAGCGAAGCAAATGACAGTACAGACACTCTTCACTTAACAACCTACCCATTTACCGACCATCTGGACTTTTGACCAGCTCTCCGACCAGTTAGTATTGTATGCCGTACGAGAACTTTGGTCGTGGAAACGGCAGCGCGGTGTCTCAGCGTCATGCATCTCATCTTGCATCACCCAGTCTCAGTCTGTCGCAGTCTCAGTCTCAGTCTCAGTCTCACAGTCACTACACTAGCGTTCCAGATCTCCAAGACTAGATATTTCGTTTATAAATTAGTACTTCACTGTGCACCCCATAGTATAGGATATCAGGGGGAAAAAGGCATAAAAATGCATATCTGCTGTCTGTAAACTTTTATAAATATACTAAAAATGTTATACATGGTGCAAAGGTGACATTAAACGATATCTAAAGATGGGCGACGCAAACCAACTACCCATTATAGCATGCCTGAAATATCAATAAGGTCAGCTCCTCGGTTATTGACTAATTTGTCTGACAACCTAGGCGTAGGAACGGAATGCGGCCGTTAAGTGAGGAGCGTCTGTAATACAATCATGATTGAGGCTGCTTAGGTACAAATGCTGCAATCACTGGCCTAAAACAATTACAATGGATTTGTGGGAAAACCTGCGAATCTGTTTCAGTTTGCATAGTTTGCAGCATCAGAGCCAAGGCCACATCCTGAATGAACCTACCACCGTCACTGGTGCCCTCCTCCGTGATGATGTCCAGAAGTCGCTCGAAGGCATTTTCAAAAGCCACAATCTTCTGAATGGCCGCGTTTCCTTTTGTCAGCTGCTGCAGGAGCAGCAGACCCTAGAAGAAAAAGAAAATGAGATGCAACCAACAGAAAGTAAGGTCAGAAGCATCGGCCATCAACACAAAAAACGACTCAAGCCCCCGAATGAAGAAAAGTAAATAAAATCTACTGGGAAGCCGCGAGGGAGGCGGTAACGCTACGGCTTACGTCATTCCGGATAACTTCTCTCGAGTCAGCCAGCAGATCCATCAACCTCGAGACACCTGTGAGAAAATCAATGCCTGACTTACGAAACCAAATCAAGACTTAGAGCAAAGGTATGACCACCAAAATTTCCTACGAAAAACAAATAAACATTTGACTAAAACCAATATAATAATGCTTGTTAATATTTTAAATTTCAAAATACAAGTATAATATAAAATACAGACCAGTTTAACACTTAAGACATGGACTTTGTTGGTTCCTGGAACTCCAACAGGCCTCTGAAGCACAAACAGTCCTGTTTTGATGGACGTTCAAGAAGAATCGCTACAAAGTTGACATTACGAGGGCCTACCCATGGGGCTGACGAGTACGATGCCCTGCACCTGAGCGCACTGGTTCTTCAGCAGAGCAGTGAGAAGCTTCACTCCCGGCCACCGGACATGGAAGTCGAACTCCTAGGAGGACGCAACAGAGCGTCAGACGCCACATTACTGCACCACCAAACCGTGGGAAGTTCGCCTCCCCCGCATGTAAAGGAATTCGTGAGAGGTTACCTCCAGCAGGGTGAGGATGAGCGTCACGTTCTCCGGCTCCTTAATGAAGATGTCTGTGAATTGAGCTCCCAGGTCGTCGGCCTGCTTCTGAGAGTTCTCCTCTAAAATATTACAAAGAAAAAACAAAACATGGAGGGGAACAAGGAACTGAGCTGACAGCAAGAGTGTGCGCACTGCCGAAGATTAACGATTCTTGCAGCGTAGAGCGAGGATGTGCAGAGAGAGCTTGGCTGTGTGCAGTAGGCAGACAGAATGAATCAACCAGTTTTGGCATTGGGGGGTTGTGATGGGGTGTAGTGCGGCGGGGGTAATGAGAGCTGAATACCAGGAAGGTACATGGGGGACTCACCCCTACACTGTGCTGAAGGGGTCAACGGACGTGACCTTATGACCATGTGGGTAAAACCCGCAAGTGACAATAACAGCGCAATTTTTATCATTATACAATAGTGCAGTAGAATAGTGATACTTAATTCATCTCTCCGGAGAAATTCTTTTTGCCTAACTTGTTTTGCTCTCCATGAGACACGCATACAGGTGAGAGTGAGCTTGGAGGTCACAGCACAGAACCAGGCACTCTGCGGCAACCCCGGAACTGGTGACTATTCGGCTAAGGCCGGGGCTCGAACCAGCGACCTTCCAGTCACAGGTACACGCACAGAGGCTTGACAAACTAAGCCTCACCATGCCCCAGAAATATTTTTATTATGCAGAAATGAGTGACTGAGTTGGTCTTCATAATCCACTATCATAGCAGGAGGGACCTTGAAAACGTATGAAACCGGAGCCTGCTCCGTGGCAATATAAGGTCGGTTAGCATTTTAACACCTGATGCGAAAGTGGCAGAACTTTCTGTCTTTCTTTGGTTTGCCTGAAAGCGTAGGTCAATGTGGCCTGCTCCCATACTCCAACTCAATTTAGAAAGCCAAAAAAAAAAACACTCACAGGAGTGGATCCTGCCCCTCGTTACCACCCTAAATAGACAACAACCTAACGTTCCAATGTCCTAAACTCAGACAGCGTCCCCTAGTGTGTCCTGCTTAGAGCCAGACAATACTGTTCATCGTTGCACCTTGTTTTCTGGTCTGGGGGGGGGGGGTCTCTGTTATCTAAGCAGGATATTGTCGTTACTGGTTAAGGGGATTGGGGAAGGGGGGGGTTCCATGCATAAGTAAGTGTTTTACCTTCTGATTCATCTGGAGAGTTACACATGGGAAACAAGAAAAGAGAAAGTGTCAGAAAAACCACAATCACTGAACAGATGAGTTTATTAAACACAGGCTGGGAAACCGAAAGGGAGGAGGACTAAAAATAGCAAAAGTACAGGTAGAGGTTCAGAATTTAATAGATACAGACAAAAATGCAGATTAACGAATTGCTGTTACAATCACTTATTTTGGTCTATAAACATGACAATCTGTCCATTTTCAAGATTTACATCTTTCATTAGTCGCAATCAGAAAATGGCCCACAAGTCATATTTCACTGTAACAGTGAGTTTAAGTTTATACAAGACAAACAATTATAGGATGCATCAAAATACCTTGCTCTTCCTCGTCGTCATTGCAGATAACATTGTATAGCGTGTCCAGAGCATACCCGATAATTTCCGAGTCCGAGCTGGAAAACAGAAACGGGCCATTAGTTCCTCCGAATTCCAGCAGACCAAGAAGTTGTGCAGGGACAAAACGTCAAGCGGGACCAGAGTACACAGAATCACAGCCTGAACGACCCCTGTCACTGGCCGTAAATGTTCAGATAGACAAGTAACATAAAGGGGACAAGGCTTGGATTATAAAAGCGAAACACATCTAACAATAATACCTGTCAGTTTGTAATATACGAAGCAGGTGGTCCATAGCCTGCGTGCCAACCTCCAAACGGTATTTCTGCAAAAAAAATTTAACAAATCCTAACATCAGAACCATCTAGACCTCAAACAACGTGATGAAGTATTAACTTAATTATGACACACTTTTATTTGTCCTGCTTATATCGCAGATATGTAAACAATTCTTAAAGGAGTTATAACAAATTGAAATTACACATTTGAAGTACCTTTGACAGCGATTTCAAAGCGCGTACTGCATCACGGCGATCTTCCAGCAACGTAGATGAGGCCACTCTGTCACACAGTTTCTGGATCTGTTGGGTAAAAACGCAAATATACACGAGGATGATGGTGACAATCATTATGAAGAATCTCGATGGCCTGTTGCCACCATCTCAATGAAACTCAGAACTGTAAACGTACAGAGAAACGTCAGACTGATTTGTCAAGTTGACCCAAGCGTAGCAGTAATCGGTTGAACGGCATAAAAAGTGCAATCTGCTGAATCTGGCGCATGTTGTACAGCGATCATTAACATCCTTTCACATAATTATTTGGGGTTAACCAATATGCAGACACCGCCAAGGAAGACAGGGTTGCCAATTCTCACGCATCTGGCGTGGCCATCACGCGTTCAGACTGTCATGCAAGAGATCTTACGGCAAATCTATATTATTCAATTATAAACCTAAGATTAGCTACATCGATAGCGTTGGGGTAGTTTACAAACCCTACACACTATTTACAAGGCAATAAAACTGTTGCATACATGTACATGAGTGTGCAAACTTGAGTGAGATTTTCAATTCGAGACAAGCCAGCTGACCAAAGTTGGCAGCTCTGGGAAGATCGTTTAACCAATAAATAATACCAAAGGATGTCCCAATACGAAGTGTGGTAGGCAGCTATTTGGGAGACTTCTATGTAGCTCGTTGTCTACGATGCAGGATTTTCTAGATGTTTTACAGACATTTAATATACAAGTTGGTTGCCAGACAAATATTGGATTGCACAATGAATTTAGCAGTGAGTCGGCCATCCCCGTTGCCCTTAATACGTGTCACCCAGCGGAGAACTTAATTTTAATGCAAGCAAATGAATAAATCGGATCACTCGCTCCGGGCAAAACGCTGCTCGCTTCAAGCCAGCTGTGCAGGTTTCGGCCAAACATCGGCTGCTCGTCCTACCGGCTCCTGTCCTGTCAGCGCTAAAGCCCGAGTCTCCGCTGTAAAGCAGCTGAATTACACAGTTAATTTTAAACGCAGATCATCCAGAAATAGCTGGAATTAAGTGTCCGACTGACACGATTAAAATTTACCGTCTCTGCACCAGAAGGTTGGGGCCCGGCTGCCTGCCCTCCGATCACTCCCCTGAAAAAATTCATCCTCGCTGGTCTTCTCCTTATGAAATTTTACAATATTATCTGTGTATGATAGCAATAAAAAAAAGACCCAGGGTTCTTCGGGTATAGATTCAGGGGTTGTTTTCGTTGAGACAGTACTTGATATCGGGTTCTGTGCACAGGACCCCCTCGGCCGACCCGGAACTGCACCGACACCTGGCGGACTGCGCATGCACCGAGACGTGGCGAAACGTGGCTGATCAAAGATCGCTTAAAGTGGCCGCCGAATGTTTAGGGTCTGGACGAGAACAGTAATCTCCTTAAATCCCTTCCAGTGGTGCATAAAAAACAATGCGAATTCAGTATTTTATTGTTAGTGCAATGATATAGTCCAGCACTTAAATAATGTTTAATTTCTTCGTGCGTCAGATAAGCTGTACCGTAATAAATTACCACCATTAATTCTGGTAGTTTTTTTATTTTTTTTTAAGATTATTTCCTGTCCGTTTGCATGGACATAGTGTACCAGTTTAGGTGTTTCTGGATATGTCTTTATAATTATTAGTGACATGATGCGATTTTGTCACCTATCCATCTTTTTAAAAAAGTAGCATACTGTAGCTGCAGAAAATAATACATGTGTATTGCATAATAGAGCAACCAATCACACCTGGTTCAGTTTTCTATTTATGAGACCATCATGGACTGTGCATGTCAAAATACATTCATCTGTCCTGCCATCTTCCAACCAGTAATCCAGTACAGCAGTGTTTCTCAACCCGATCCTCTTTGACCCACAGCCGGTCCACGTTTTTGCTCCCTCCGAAAAAACTTGAACTGTTTGTGGGTCCCTGAGGATCAGTTGAGAAACACTGCTGTATTGGAGAACTAGCTGGACGGTAGGGGGGACACCTAACTGAGACGCCTGAGTGCTAAGATACAGCTTCCATTTTTAAAAAATACTTTAATTGTGTTGATGCCTTAGGTATGTAAACCAATGACATTGACTCCTGGCATCCATCCATCCGTCCATCTTCCAACCTCCAATCCTGGTTGGGGTGGCAGGGTCCTAGAAACCATAAAAGAGGCAGGGAACACACACCATTCACACACACATTTGTACATGACGAATTAGACCATAATATTCTTACAACCAAAAATTGTTAGAATGGAATGCTGAATATTGACTGTGTAAACACGATACATTTGCAAAAATGTAAAAATGAATAACTCCATAACATGCCTGGGTAATGAGATTTATTATTTATTAATATGCTGTAGGCTAGTATTTGCGTTTAGTACCTGGACCCAAGAGCACCGGTTTGAGTTGAGTTTGCTGACCTTAAGCAATGAGCATGATTTGTATTATAAAAATAATAAGCTGCATGAATGAGGGGAAGTACAAGTCTATTTGAATTCAACTTTGATTAATTTAAGCTATTAATAGCTTCCTCAGGAACATCATACCTACTCTTTCTCTTTCACAACATACTGAGCTGGAACCTGACCAGCTTTTAATAGATTTTAGCATTGGTGTCAGTTTAGTTTGCATTAGTTTGGCACCATATTTTCAGTTAATATGTTGAGGTCGTCTTGGTCCAGGTTCCAAATTGCACAGGAAATATGATTTGTCAAACGAACAGAGGTGTTAGACAGAGCATTTCGGATCCCTTTCACACCGTTTTCTGTGACATCATAGTTTCTCAGTCCTAAAGCCGAGGCGGGCGGGAAAGTGATTTGCGTCCGTCAGTTGTGACGCCATTCGGTGTGCGCGCCTGATTGGCCGGCTCGTTGTGACGGGGGTTCCCGGCCCTAGACTGCAGGGGTAAAACAATAAAACAGAGCTTATCGCTTTAAACACCAATCTCTGAGCGAACAGAGATCAAAAAAGTCACAGAAAAAAGGTGGGGAGAAAAAAAAAAAAAATCACAACAACAATAAAAACATTTTTTAATTGCGGAATACGGTTCTTAGCGTGTGAATCTCAGTATTGGTATCGCTTGCTGTTCTCGGTTGGGTAGTTAGCGAGGTCTTCGGAAAGGTAAGTGCCCGTCGCTGCTTTCGGGGTTCCGGAGCCGCGTTTTCCGCAGCCGCATCTCGGCTCTTCCCGACGCCGCGGACCTCTCGCCTCTCCGGCGGCCGCATCGGTGCGGCTTATAAGCCCCCCCCCCCCCCGGGCTACTCAGACGACGTTATCTTTGTTGTATATCCGGAGATGCGATGAGGCTGTTAAGCGAAGGGCCTTCGATGGCGCAAATTAAAGCCGTAACGCGAATGATTGCCTCGCTGCACGCCAGTGGCCCGACAAAACGATTGCGATGCTGGGTTAAAAAAAAATCTGCGCCGGTGACCGGATTCTGGTAGTTACTGTATGGTGACACAAAGCCCGGGCACGATCCGGCTGACGGGTAACTGTTCCGGCTGAGGGGAATAACAAAAAGCAGGCTCCTTTATTATTGATGAGCGTTTATAGGCGTCGTTTATTTTCACGTCGAAGCGGGCCTCCCGAAACAAAGCTCACGCCGGCGGTGCTGCATAGCCGTTAGCCGCCCGGCTAACATGCTAACATGCCCGGTCGGTCCCCCCCTGTTAGTTCCGCAACAGGCGATGAGCTTTTTTAAACGCGGCCGCCTGCTTCCAACGGTTCCCTTGGGATATCCTGGGTAGGCGGCGTGGTGGGTCGAGGCTCGGCGGTGGGCTGTGTCGCACCCCGGACGGTGATGGGGGGTCGTGGGGGGGTGAAGCTGGACTCGGGAGCTGGAAAAGCGAACGACGCCACAGTGGGTGAAGCGCCATGAGCGGCCGGCCGGTCGCTTTCGGTATCGCTTTGGCAGCCAGCAGAAACGAAACCGACACCGTGAACTTTGACAAAAAAAAAAAAAAAAACCAGCGACAAGCCCCCCCAGCCCGTAATCGCTGCTCAGGCTGGCATCGGAAACGGTGGCCCGGACCGGTAGGGCTGAATGGGCTCGGTTCGTTACAATGGACCGCATGCCCCCACCAAGCGCCGGGCTCGGCCTCTGATGGCAGCGCAGGAAAGGCCCGGTCACGTCCCGGCAAACAAGATGGCTAATCGCGTCCCTGCCTTTTGACGGTGCATTGTTTGCAGATGCATGTCAAATGCCAGAAATCGCCGGTGCATCCATCGAGATCCGCGCTATTTCTCGCCCGGACTGTAGATGGTTTCCTTTGAGGGATGTACGTTTTCGATTAGGCCCGGGGTTGCATAAGAATCCTGCAAACTGGCGTTTAAATTTTGTCGCATGATTACATTTTTCTGACTACTTGGTGGCATTAGTGTGAATGGTGATGCTGTTGAGTGTGACGCGGATTTGCCTGGTGATGGGATTTAATGTCCATGTTAGATATGGATATGCTTGTTAAATTTCTATTTGTTTGGGTACCTTCATAACCGGGTAATGTATTATTGCTGACTGAAGTGTGCTGACTGGCTGCTGTTTTCTCGTTGAGGTGGGGAAGGGAGTGATCGTCCAGGGAGCCTGGTTTTCTTTAGAGGTATTTCTCCCTGTGAATTCCTGATACCATCTGCTGTGTGACGCTTCGGTATTTCCCGTTTTTTCTCGGCTCGCCTTTTATGTGCTCGGCAGTTTATCGTTCGTAATATTTAGAAGCTTGTAAATTGTGGCAAATGCGGGGACGGCTGCTTGGAAATACGTGGAGGACTGAGGCTGAAATCCACGATCATTGAGCTGTCAGGCTGCGTGTGGAAACTCTGGCTTCTGGTTTTGTGATTGTCAAGTTGCTGGCCCTTATTGTGTTTCAGTGTAAATTTCCTGGAGAAGAGTGGGGTTCCCTTAAATCAGCGTTTCCCTAACCAGTCTTCAGAACTCCTGATTGCTTGGGTCAGGAGTTCTGGGACCTGGGATAAAACAAAAATGTGGATTCGTCTAGTGTGCCCTGAGGACAGGTTTGGGAAATGCTGTCTTGGAGCAATGCTGATATTTTGATTAGCCTGATGTTAATTTTAGCAGATATACACTTGTATTTTTGTGGTGGTGGGGGGGGGTGTAGGTGATGTCAGTTACTGTCGTTTGCCTTAGATTTAAAATGTATCCTGTGTAAATGTGCGAGGTTATTTTGCTTATTTTTCCCCATTTTTTTTTTCCCCCGTCAGTGCTTCAGACTGTTTACCAAAGAGATGGTGATGGAGAAGCCAAGTCCCCTGCTGGTCGGGCGGGAGTTCGTCAGGCAGTATTACACACTCTTAAACAAGGCGCCGGATTTCCTGCACAGGTAGCCGTGTGTGGCTCGTGTGGCGTCTTGTGTTTCCTCCTTGATTTCCGCCCAGCCTGGTGAATGGCTCCAGGGCTCCCCCAATGGCCTGATCTCTCTGTCTTTCAGGTTCTACGGCAGAAACTCCTCCTACGT
Organism: Mormyrops attenuatus; assembly: GCA_026777985.1. Taxonomy (NCBI): domain Eukaryota; kingdom Metazoa; phylum Chordata; class Actinopteri; order Osteoglossiformes; family Mormyridae; genus Mormyrops; species Mormyrops attenuatus. The sequence continues at coordinate 1,062,647 of JAODKC010000085.1, forward strand.
TCATGGCGGACTGGATGCCAATGGCAAGCTGGCAGAGGCAGTATATGGCCAGGCTGTAGGTTTCCCGTGGACAAACTGTAGCTACTGCTTGCTGACGTGTGCCCATGGTTCAACACTAAAACTACTGGAAGCTTAAGTACTTAAATTATTTTAACTTGAACTTGGAAGACCACTCCTCTGTTAAGTATTGCAATTGCTTTGACCCACAAGATGGAAGTAGACATTGGATAGGGGGCATTGGTCTGTTTACTAGGTCAGACTCCTTGGCTTGTTTTCCCCTATTAATAGCAATTTTTATTGTTGTTTGTTCAGCCTGTTCATACTCTGGGAGTTCATACTCCTACTATTGACGCATTAGGAGCTTTGATTCATTAATGGATTAGATTCCTTGACTATTTCTATTTACTGTTTGATAAAAGAATAAATATTATCTGTGCTGACCCCCCTCCCCCTTCAGGAGATCCACAAGAAGGTGATGTCCCTGCAGTTCAGCGAATGCCACACAAAGATCCGGCACGTGGATGCACACGCCACCCTGAGTGATGGCGTGGTCGTCCAGGTGATGGGGGAGCTCTCCAACGCCGGACAGCCGATGAGGAAGTTCATGCAGACCTTCGTGCTCGCTCCGGAGGTGTGTGGGCTTGGGTATTTACTCTGCCTATCACCCTGTCTGAACGCCAGTTAGATCCAGACCCTGTAAGATCGGGGCCTTAAAGGTCGCAGTGTGGTTGTGTGCAGGTTCTCTCCTTTTTTGTTTTTGACTTTTGAGGCTCGGCCTCCATTTTGATAGAGCTGCTGTTTTACATGCAGGGTTCTGTGGCTAACAAGTTCTACGTACACAACGACATTTTCCGTTACGAGGATGAGGTCTTCGGAGACTCGGAGGCTGAGCTCGACGAAGGTAGATATGCAGAATGTCATGTGACGCCAGTAATTGGGGTGTTCTTGGCCCTTGTAATTTTTCCGAATTATGGTTTTGGCTTCTTGCGGTAACATGGTCATGTTGGTTACTCTTCATGAAGAGTCTGAAGAAGAAGCTGAGGAGGAGCAGGAGGAGAGGCGACCTTCTCCTGAGCCCATCCAGGACAGTCCCAACAGCAGCCCCTACTATGAGTCACACCCTGTGGCGTAAGTGTCCAGCCTTCTGCAGCCTTCAACCTGAATTTCCATGACAGCACTTGACTATTCATGTATTACTGGCTGAACTTGTTTCTGGTTTCAGTCTTGAGACCCATCCTTGTTGTTCAGTTAGATGCATCAAGACTTAATCTGATAAGATTGTTGGACAACACGGCCTGCTTAGCTGCTAAATATGGCTGCGCTCTTTAACAGTAATGGTGTGGAGGAACCTCCAGAGGAACCTGCCCCGGAACCAGAACCAGAACCTGAACCGGAGCAGAAGGTCGAGGAGCTAAAGCCTGAGATTGAGGAGAAGGTTCCTGAGGAGCTGGAGGAGAAGGCACCCTCCCCTGTTCCTGTCGAGTCTCCACCCAATACCCAGGAGCCACCTAAGGTCTGCATCTCTGGTTCTTCTTCATTGGATGTTTTCGAAAGTCAGTTTTTGGCACAGGTGTATTTTGTGTGGTCAGCTGTGAATTTTGAGAGTAGCGTGGACTTCTCTTGCTTGTAGACCTTCTCCTGGGCTTCAGTTACCAGTAAAAACCTACCGCCCAGTGGAACAGTCACTCCCTATGGAATATCGCCCCATGTTGTTAAAGCTCCAAGCTCACAGGTACTTAAAATCCTGTTGTGTTGTCCCTAATTTTTATGTAGGAAATGATGGCCACGTTCCTTACTGTAGCATCAGGGAATATCTGACATTTGGCTCAAAAACATGGTCCTCTAAACTTGTGATCAATCTCAGCCCAGGGTGGAGGCCAAGCAGGACTCGCCGGCTGCTCCGCTTAGAGTGCGGGACCAACGCACCAGAGAGAGGCCAGCCTTCATTTCACGAGGGCCCAGACCTGGTGAGTCATCCTGTTTTTCCCCATGTGCTTAGGTGACACACACAGCCCAGTTAATACACTGGTACCTACCTGTTCTGTCACCTATTAGATGGAGCGACATCGGAGCCACAGGTTGGGAAGCCTCCCTTCAGCTTCGTCAGCAAGGGTCAGTGCCCTGGTTTTGTGCCTGATCCGTTTTCCTGGCTCTGGGCAGCGGTAAACACTTGCTGATTTACCCATTTTAGGAAGGGGAGAGTCGGAAGGGAGCGAGATGGACAGCAGACGGCCTGTTCGGTACCCCGATAGCCACCAGCTGTTTGTGGGCAACCTGCCTCACGACATAGACGAGAATGAGCTGAAAGAATTCTTCATGAGTAAGTGGAGGCGGACACCAGATTCGAACTGGGATTTGGTGGCTGATTTGTTAGATAACCTGGGAGACACTCCTGCATTGGCTGATGTCTGTGTGTGCTTCCCCCCCCCCCCTTTTTCTTCCTCTCCTGATAGATTATGGGAACGTTGTTGAGCTGCGGATCAACACCAAAGGCGTTGGCGGCAAGCTGCCCAATTTCGGGTTTGTGGTCTTCGACGACTCTGACCCCGTGCAAAGGATCTTGGGGGCGAAGGTAGGAGGGGCAAGTATTGGCAGTTAAATTTATCCCCATCATTCACATGGGTGGTGGTGGTGCTGGTGAAGGTGGTTCGGGTAATTGGCACATAGTCTGTCTCTTGCACTTCCCAGGTCTAGCACATCCTGTGTTTTAAACTAGTACTGTCTAATTTGATGGACTGGGAGTAACCCCCCCCCTGCAAAGTAAAACTATATGGTCTCATTCCTGCCTGCCTTTCACTGTTGTCTTGTTAAATTGTGAATGCAGGAAGAAGTGGGTGATCCTGTTAAATCTTACTTTCAGATCAGTTGTCTGATTTCTTTATTTTTAATTTTTTTTGCAATCTGCATACGCAGCCGATAATGTTCCGGGGAGAGGTGCGGCTGAACGTGGAGGAGAAGAAGACACGGGCCATGCGGGAGCGGGAGACCCGGCCTGGTGGCGCCGACGATCGCCGAGACCTGCGCCGCAACGACCGGGGCCCCGGAGGCCCACGGGGTGTCGTGGGAAATGGGATGATGCGCGATCGAGATGGAAGGGGCCCCCTTCCTAGGGGAGGGATGGCTCCCAAGCCAGGCCTGGGCTCAGGGAGAGGAGAGAGCCGCTTTGCCACCCAGCGCCGCTGAAATAGTGCCCCCTGCTGTTTGGAAGTAGTACCACGTTCATCTTTACTTTTTTTTTTTTTTTTTTGCGTTAATTAAATCACATGTATAAACACACTTTTCTCCCTCCCCTTTTTGGCTTTGGAATGTGACAGCCTGTCCCCCATTTTCCTTGATGTGAAACCAACTCACATGCATTATACCAGCTTTAAGCTGAAATATTCCTGCTCAATTTGTAAACGTTACTTTTGTCTTTTTTTATTTTATTTTTTTTTTTTTTTTTTTTGAACAAGCCCCCCAGGAGGGTGAGGAAAAACCTGCAATGTGAAGAGGGACCGGGATTCAGCGTTTTTAGTCATGCCAGCCCACCAGTCAACAAAAGATCATGATTATACTTGCCTCAAGCTATGAGGAGGCCGCTTCAGGGAATCCCGTTGCACTTTCTGAATTTATTGGCCCGTCACTGTTGGAAATGAGGTGCAGATTGTGTAGTTTTGGTGGTGGTGGAGGGGAGAACTGGTCGCCTCTATTTTTAACACTGCTTAAATCAAAATTGCAGTAATGCACTCATCAATATGCACTAATGGGTACGTCTGGTCACGTTACATTGGCTTTTTTGGTAGGATAGCCGGCTGACAGTGTCTGGCTTGCTGTGATCAATTAATTTCTCCCTCTTTCCTCCTATTTTAGCCTCGTGTTTTTTTTGACCCTTACCAATGTTTTAGTTGCTGCTGGGACCAAGAGTTCTGATTTATCGACCAATCCTGCACTTCAGCTCGTTTTTACGATCTCCCCCCTGAGCACCAAGCACAGCTAGCCTCTGGCTTCTCTGTGCCTTTCCTGGCGTACCATTTCTGTTGCTTTGCCGTCCAGCTTCAGAACGGGGGACGAAAAATCAAAGTACTGAAAGATATAATAAACGTACAGCTGTATTACTGTATGGTTCTGGGGTTTTTTTTTTGTGCATTTAACTCCTCGAACGCTTCATGGTGCCTTCTGTTGCATCTTTCCAGGCTTACTGGTGTGGCTGTGGTTCGATCTCGCAGTGGAGCAGTTGCACAAATCCTTTAAGTTATTTGCAGTATTTCTCGTAGGGGAACAGGCTTGCTGGTATACATGTTTGTTTTGTTAGCCAGGTTTAACTTCGCGTTCCTTTAAGACAAAACTTTTGTACAAGAGTTTTATATCGTTTCTGGTTTCGGAGACTAAAGGTGCCTGAATCTGTCTTCACTGGTAAAATTGTCCAGCTGCATTAGTGCAAGATGGATCTTGCATACGTTAATTTTCTCAAACTGCATCTCTGAGCAATGTGTGTGTGTGTGTGTGTGTGTGTGTGTGTGTGTGTGTGTGGGAGGAAAAGACTGGAATACCTGGTTTTTACAAGTGGAAGTGGCTGCCCTGCCCCGGCACAAAAAACAGGACGAATCGGGAATCTAAGTGGGAGATGCTGCACTTATGTAAAGCACGAATACTGACCATAGAAATCCAGACCTAAAAAGACACTTGGCTGTGGATGTGTCAAATGGCATCTAAAATCGGTGGTTTTGAACCATTTGGGGAAACTTGAGACAATGGACAATATTGAATGGACTTTTGAACGGACCTTCTCATCTCTGCCCTCTGCTGTTATATTGGAGGTATTGCCACCATCGAAGCCCCTGAAATCTGCAAGCTGGGTGGGCCATCCATTCTGCTTGCCTTTCGCTCACAGCTGTCGTAGCACCTGCTACGGTTCATACTGCAAATTTGTGGCCTTTTTGTTTGTGTCCCCCCCCCCCCCCCAACTTGTTGGTATTGTCTTAAAACCCGGGATGTTCAAACTCCGTGTAGAAATGGACTGATGTAGCGCCTTCGGGATTTTCCTCATCTTGCACTACTTCCAGTGTTTCTGGGATGCGTTATTGGTTCGAGACCTTTTTTTTCGCTCTTCATTGTTAAATTTAAGGTGTTAATGTGGTCTAGAAGTTTACACGTAGGAACTTCACACTGAGGGAAGGTTGCAAGGTTGGGTTTAAATTACATAATAAAACTGCTGGTTACATGCTTTGTTTGAAGTTCCTTCATATCATTCCTTGACTCTAATGCTTGCTTCTATTGTTCGAAGGCTTTTCTACAGTGCTGTACGTAGCAATTCCTCACTATCCTGAAGGTCGTCATAGCCACTCTCCAAGGCAATTGTCTGCTTAAAACTAGTGGTCCCTGTTAGCGTAGCTGGCTGTCAGTGTCAGTGGGCCTGAGCTTTTTCTTTCTGACATCTCATGGTTCCTCCCCCCGTTGGAAAATGTAAGCGTTGCACATTTCTGCATCCCTGAAAAGTGTTACAGATGTCTGGATTGGTTAGACTGCCGTCAGTAGGTTGCTGAATGAGCAAAGCACTTTTCAGAGGCTTTTAAAATCTGCCTGGTTGAAACCGCCATAAGCTTCTATGATACTTTTTTTTTTTTTTTTTTTTGCCTGGTTTTAGTGGTTAGTCTGACTCAAGAGTTTATGTGGTGATGTGTACCGTTGGAGATAAAAAGGGAGATTCCCCACCAACACTGCTGCTAATTTCATACCAAGAGCTAGAAGCTTCTCTGGTCCCCTGCTTTCAGTGGATCTGCATTGGCTGTTTTGCGTCTAGTGGGTGTATTAACGGCTGGATTATCATATTGGCCTGCTTTATCATTTAACACGAAGACCCCAGATATAGCTTAAATGGCGAAACAAATAATTAACTACTGATTAACATCAGCATCTATTATTTTGTATAAGATGTTTTCATCGTGCGTTTGTAAATTTTGTAGGTTACGCCTACAGAAATGACAGTTATAATTAAGGTTCGTTTATTTGACTTCAAAATTCGAGTAACTTTACTGCCACCTAGAGTACATTTCGCTATTTACGCGCGATCTAAATGCCTACTGTATGTACTAGGTGCCTAAAGACATCTAGCAAGCTAGTAAATATTATACTATACGACTTCCCGTTGATGAATCGTAGAATTATGAACATTTGGTATAGTATTTTAATATTTTTCATGTTTTCCTTTTGTTGTCGACATTATGACCTTCTCTTAACCGCTGAATGGAGCCTAAATCAAGTTTCCCTGATATGGAATCAAGAGGAAAAGGGGTGACTCTGGCTATCCCAATCTAGACTCGATGTGTGCATCCGCACCCACATAAAGAGGTTACGTCAGAAAATCCAGACATTCTTTGAAATCATTCCAGCGTAAGGTGTAAAGGGGAGTACAATGAGGCACATAGCCATGCAAGCAAGCAAAAAAACATAATAATAATAATGCTGAAAGAGGGCAAGAAGGTACAAGTGGAGGCTGGTAACAGCTGCTGGCTCGATGATGCTGTAAGTACAGGTTTCACCAACCACAGAGATTTTGCTCAGACCTGCCGATGGATGCGCAATGAATGTGATCGCCTTGCCCATCCCTTACAGTGAATCACACTTTCATACTGAGTAGAGGATTTTTTTGACACAGAGACCTTAGATGTGTGTTTAGAAGTATGTGTTTTTTGTCCATCAGGTTATGATGTCAAGCAGTGTCCCCAGTCCAGTCACACGTGATCGCAGGACAGTCGCATTGGCAATTCATAGTCGCTCTTTTAAAAGTACGTACGTGAAATGTGAGAATAAACTTGATGAAAGACCGTACATTTATAACATGGACGCTGAAGATACGTTGAAGGCATTTATTGGCACTTAGGAGTTAAATTTGGCCATCGTCAGTCATAAACCAGTTTCTCGACAACACACTGGGGGTGTACTACTAATTTAACTTGCATAACCGCACACTGAAGCAGGGTGCACCACCTCTGGTACACCCTGCCTGTTGTATTCACCCGCGACTGCTTTTTGAGGACCACCCTATGTTTTCCTCTGATGACTTGGAGATCCCTAACTCATTAACTGGACCGGAAATCCAGCTTCTAGGGAACACGCCAAAACCAGGGACAGCGACAAGACCTGAAGACCACGGGCCACCGGCAGAAAGCACATTGCTGCCGGGAGGTAACCTGTAGACTGCCGGGTAGAAGAGGAGTACGCCGTAGGGACCCTGAATCGTGACCGGGACGTACGGTGCTGGGGGTAGGCGTACCGGCGTGCGCTTCTGCGGGGCGGCGGTGGCGGCGAGTCCTTCGGTGGCCGTCAAAGGATCATCAGTGACAGGGATGATTTTACACGGGGACTCTGTGGGGTCCGTCTGTCCATCGCCGCGATATTGTCCGTCAGGCACTACATCGACCTCATTCTGCCAGCCTGCTCGATGAAAAAAAAATGAATGAATTCCTAATATACATATATGAGTAAATAGTGTCGTGGAAAATTCGGTTATCCTAAAGGTTCAGATTGATTAATTACCCATAAATTAATATTGATCATAAAATAGCCTAATTGATGTTTGTGATTTCTGCTATTACTTAAAAAATTCTAATCCAAAAAGCTTCCCTAAATAATGACTGCAAATTCCAATGCTATCCAGGCATAGTCTGTTTGACAGTTTTGTCTCTATATATGTATTAATTTTTTGTATCTAGCTTTTTTTTTTTTAAAAAAAAAAAATATATATACCTTATATCTTATTTTACGTCAGAATAACTTGTTTTCTGTTTCACAGATCATGTACATTTTTTGTAAATACCTCACTAATGTAATTATTATTGTTGTTGTTATTGATCGAGTCCTGCTCCTTCTGGCGTAGTTAATAACAGCAAAGAATTTAAGTATAAACGTCTTTACCTGCAGTTAAAACATGCTGAAGCAGAAATAGGCTGAATACAGCTGTAGTCTGTTTGAAATCCATGGTAGAGGAATGAGTCAACCCACGAGAAAGATACTTTAAGAAACCTGCCACCCCATAATTAATTTGTATATGACTCTATAAACCTGTTTACTTCACTGTCTCCAAAACGATGGATCATTGTGTAAATCGGGGGCCATATTGATGCTTCTGCGCAAGACAGTTTCTTTGCCTAAAAGAAAAGCGTTGTTGACGATTCAATAATATTCCTGTCTGGGTACTTAGTTTAAAACATGCGAATCTTTAAACTTCTCACATTGTTATTTCTGTCAGGGTTTACCTAACGTTAAATTATCAGGGCAGCCTGGCTTTGTGAACTGTTTCTTTACTATTTATTCTCCCTTCTTGCACTAAATCAAGTTCGCCACACCTTTCAATTTACTCAGATATGGAAAAAATGACGTATAAAACATTAAAATAAATGTAACAAGACTGATAGTAGCTGAATTATACTGGATCACAGTCTCCATCTCTTAACCGTGATCGCTTACAACAAGATTTAAACTATTACATTACGACATTATCTTTCGTTTTCCAATATGCTTTCCAGGGAAATTAAGGTTAAGATGTTTTGAAAAATGACGATGATAACGTTAATAGATATTTATATAGTCGTTTTACATCTATGCGAATTATACATATTATGTGCCAGCAGCAGCTAAAATGTGATTGGTTGTAAATCACGTCATTCACCCTTTTGGTATGATTGTATCCAATAATGAGTAACGATATCTAGTTGCCTAGCAACAACGATGGTAAATAAACATAGGTACTTGTATTATTTGTATATTATTGTCCCATGCCGTTATTTTTTTCACATAACTTTAGTTACTTTACTGCGATGATAGCGATTTAAGAAAAATGTAAACTGTGGAATAATAGCCTATTTGTTGTGCGATTGTACGTCTGCATTCCTCAACGGAAATGTTTCTGAAAAGCTGACAAACTTACATATTTGTCCTGGAACGCTAATGAAATTTTCGCTGTTTTTACAAAGGCACGTTTTCTGAACAAATTTCTGCTGAAATTAACAGAAATGTGTCCACAGTGCTTGTGACGCCATGAGTCTTGTGTAACCCGATTCTCCAACAAATGAGACTCTGGGATTTTTTGGGAACAACTGGGAACAAGATGGCTGGCGATGGCGAAGGAAACACTTACCCTCCGCATTAAGTTCTACCTTAAGATTGCAGCTGGGATCCAGTCGCTGATAACAATAGATAGGCGGAAAGCGGCATAGTTAATATCCTGTGCTTATAAGTAGATAGTCGGACACTTCACCATTGAGAAGATTTTGGCAGTTGTCTTACTTTTTTCCCCATCATCAGTTTCTTACTTGATTTTTTAACCACCAGATTAAAAACTTCTTAAAAGCAACTTTAATCGCTCAATTTGGGTTAGATTTCTAACAGCTGACTAGATTGCAACAAAAACGTGAGCCGTACGCGGGGCAGTGTGCTGGTCAGTTACACTTTTAGGAAGGTAAAAAATGTGTCTGCGGAAAGATAGTTTTTCAAAAGCTGGCTAAGGTTCCCGTGGCACAGCCCTTCTTTCTGGGTTTGGGCATCATCTCGTAGATACATTCCGTGAAACGCCGAGGGTAATTGATGTATTAAGCGCATCAGTGCATTGAACAATATGAGCTCGAATCGAGTTCGGTCCCAGCAGCCGCAGAATCAGGCGGGCAGGCTCGGCGCTGGACCCGCTGGTTCCTCTCTGAGTCACAGGCTGGATCCAAGCGAAGGAATCGAGATGGAAAGGATTCATCATCGGGACCTGGGGCTTGGGGGGTCCCCGGGGGCGTCCAGCCCACCCTCCTCCAGCTCAAGGCAAGCATGGAGCCGTGACAACCCAGGGTTCGAGCCCGAGGAAGAAATGCTGGATGCGGACTGGCCCCCGGCGAGCCCGGGCAGAAGGTCCGTGTCCACCGCGTCGAGCAGCAGCAGCAGCGGGAGTAGCGGGCTGGGGAGCTTTAACGGGGGCAGCAGCAGTAGCGGCGGCGGCGCGGCCCGGATGCACCGTGGGCTGTATCCCACCCCGGCCCCCGAAGGCCAGCATCAGGACACGCACGGCCACCGGGACTGTGGGAAGCGGATCCTTGAGAAGATACGAAGTAAGTGCGTTGGTGGTCATGTTAATCCACGGGCGAAGTCAACACGGGGCCCCAGCAGTGCGACAAGCGTATACACAGTACACTTATTTAAATCTAAAAATGTATTGCTGGACGTGGCTGATGTTTGATTTCAGTTTTGTGGGGGACGCGTCTAACGGAGGACAGTGACAGCAGCAGGGAGAGGTACTTAAAGAACGTCCTTCGGGAGATGGTCACCTACATCGTCTTCCTTATCACCGTGTGCATGTGTAAGTAACACCAGCTGTCATCATGCGTTGCCAAAGTAAAGGTAACTTAATATAAATGTAATGCACTTTGTTCCCCCCCCCCCCCAGAAATATTTTATTCGGGGGTGTGCTTGTGTGCATTTATCACGGAGGTGCAGCAGGACACCCCATATTCCAAAAAACATATAGCTAAAGTTTTTAATTTTTTCATTTTCCCTGCACATCACAAATCCTCATGGGAGGTATTAGATGTTACCTTACCTGTTTTGACAAGGACAGGAGGGGTTGGCCAGTTGCATCTTAATTAAGTACTCAGAATTTTGTCTGGCTTTGTCCCCTGCAGTGACTTACGGTATGGTGAGCTCCGATATGTACTACTACACCAAGGTCATGACACAGTTGTTCCTGGACACACAGTTGTCAAGCTGTGATACCACCAGTTTTAGAAAACTTGGAACCATGGATGAGTTCTGGAAGGTATGAATTCTCTTTTCAAGTGAAATGAGTCATTTGAACTCATAAGCTATCAGACACAAGATATCATTCGTTTCCTTAGGCTAGGGGAAATGATAGAGAAAAGTCATGTCACTGCTTATAAATACTGTTATAACTGTAGGTATACAGTCGTAGATATTCCTTGAAGAGGCTGCATTTTCAGTTTACAGAGGGACCACTTCTTAATGGACTGTACAGGGAGGATTGGTACAAGAACAAGACACTTTCTGAGAATCAAACCTTCATCTACTATGAGAACCTCCTCCTGGGGGTCCCGCGACTGAGGCAGGTGAAAGTGAGGAACGGCTCCTGCTATGTCCATGAAGATTTGAAGGATGAGGTGACAGAATGCTACGGCCTGTACTCCACCACCAATGAGGACACATCTCCATTTGGGCTCAAGGATGGAACCGCGTACGTTCGTAATGAGCCGCGGGTTGAAAGCAAATATACAGCTGAGGACGATCAGATTCTTTTATGGATATCTGAGCGGGCATGAAAGCTAAACTGGGTGTTGGGTGGAAGGTTTTGTCAAAATAATAACCTGCAGGGATCCAGCAAAAGATGCATTTATTATGTTATTATTGGAGCGCTTTTATGGAAATAGAAAACACCCTTAAGGAAAGGTTTTGTAAGAATATCGAATAGCAGTTTTAGTGAATGGTCTGTCTAACAGGTGGGTGTACACGGACGCAGCCCTTACGAACGGAAGCAGCTACATTGGGGAGATCGCCACCTACAGCGGGGGAGGGTACTACCAGGACCTGTCCCGCAGTAGGGAGACAGCGGCTGCTCTGCTGCTCCGGCTCAGGACCAATCTGTGGATAGGCCGGGGCACCCGGGCAGTGTTCATCGATTTCTCCATCTACAACAGAAACATCAATCTCTTCTGCATCGCCAAGTAATGCAGGCTGTCTCTGTGTCTAATGCTGCCTCTATGGTTCATGTCCATATCCTCTGGTGCAGGAAGCTCATGGGAGTTTAACTTGCACAAAAATGTTCTGAGCACAGAAAGATAGATGATTGGTTATCTCTCTGAACCAATCAGATTGTAAAGTAGGTGGATCCAAGTGATTAGAAGAGGCAGGACCAACCAATCAGATGTCTTGGTCCCACCTCCTGTAGTTGCTTGGATCTACCTTCTCTACAGTCTGACTGGTTATCTCTCTGAAGTAAAACTCCCATGAGCGTACAGGAAGGTGCTCTTAACCTGGGGCCATTTCCCATTGACAGGCTGGTGGTGGAGTTTCCAGCCACTGGGGGTGCTGTGACCTCTTCACAGTTCCAGACAATCAAGCTGACCCGTTATGTGTCTGGCTGGGATTACTTCATTGCGGCCTGCGAGGTTGCCTTCTGCTTCTTCATCATATACTACTTCGTGGAAGAGGCCTTGGAGATTCGTATACACAGACTCCAATATTTCAAAAGCTTGTGGAACTTCCTGGATGTGCTTATTGTTCTGGTGAGTGTGCCTTGGGAAGGTGCTGAGAGCTGATGCCTGTGCCTCAATATCAAACAAATTATGACGCGCGTCAAACTCCATCTGTATCCTCATGCTGTAATTCTGCATTTGCATTCAGACAGCTCCCATTTCCTTTGTCACATCCTCCCACAGCTCAGCATCCCTGCCATCATCATCAGCATTTACGGAACGTCCATGGTGAGCGGTCAGAACCTTCTGGAAAACCACGACACTTACCCCAGTTTTGAGCAGATGGCCGAACTGCATTTTCACTTCAACAGTCTAGCAGCTGTCATTGTCTTCTTCTGCTGGATCAAGGTGAAGCTTTTTGCCTTCACATTGTTTATAAAAATGTACTTCATGTTGAACCTGCCTGCATTGTTTTAAATTTTTTGGCAAAACATATAACTAATAACGCACTGGTTCATTAATATCCTTTCTTCAAGGGAATACATTGCTGCTTGCTGTTAGAAACCACTCTGTCTTCGTTCGTTGCAGCTCTTTAAATTCATCAACTTCAACAGGACGATGAGCCAGTTATCGACCACCATGTCTCGCTGTGCCAAGGACATCTTGGGATTCGCCATTATGTTTTTCATTATATTCATTGCCTACGCTCAGCTGGCCTACCTTGTGTTCGGGACACAGGTCAACGACTTCAGCACCTTCAAGGCTTGCATGTGAGTACCGGAGCTTGGCATTCAGACCCGAGAACATCCTGGCAAGATCGATGCCCAATTTAGGGTTGCAAAATTCTGGGATTTTTCGAAGTTGGAAACTTTCCATGGGAAATAACAGAAATATGTGGGAATTAATGGGAATAAACTGGAAATTTGCAAAATTGCTGGTTTGCCTACAATAGGGAACTTAAATGTAGTTAAAAGAAAACATCATTTTGTTGTTCAATGAAAAATTCATTTATAAAATTTGCATTAGAAATCTTTGCTTGTATGTTGCTTGAGAAAATAAAATGTTTATATTTATGTTTGTATGTGATATGGTTCCAAATTTCCAGTTAATTCCCGTCAATGCCCATATATTCCCGTTAGTTCCCATGGAAAGTTTCCAACTTGAAATTTCCAAAATTCCCCAGCTTAACTTCCCATGGAATGGAAAGTTTCAGGAAAGTTTCTTGAAATTTACCGCACCCTAATTGGACTAAATTGACCTGAGGTGTATGTGTGGTTTGGGGGCATCAACCTAGTGTTATTTATCCATGCCAGGCTTAATTAGTTGCATTAGTGGTCAGTCAGTTATTTTGATAATGTCCTCCTTCGGTAGCTTCACGCAGTTCCGTATCATCCTGGGTGACTTTGAGTTCTCGAAAATTGAAGAGGCAAACCGAATCTTGGGCCCTATTTATTTCACTACCTTCGTCTTCTTCATCATCTTCATTCTGCTGGTAGGTGTTGAGTTAACATGCACTCTATTTACCTGGAAACAAGAATGCCTTGAACATTTTCGACAAATAGTTAATTTCTCACATTAGAGTAATTGTTTTAGGCTCCTAGCATGTCCTAATCGCTTCTTGATGGACTCTTTGAAACAGTACAGTGGTGAATGTATCAGTCTGGCCCTGCCCTGGTAATGACATTGGCTCTTCCCATCTCTTCAGAATATGTTCTTGGCCATCATAAATGACACCTACTCTGAAGTAAAAGCTGACATGGCTCAACACAAGTCTGAAATGGAGCTGGCGGATCTCATTAAGAAGGTATCACCATGAATATGAGCTCTGTATCAAAGTAGGCCCCACATATGGTAGCCATTCGAGGTCTTTGCAGGACGTTCTTTGATGAGCCCGTCTCTGCAGGGCTACAACAAGGCAATGGTGAAGCTCAGGCTGAAGAAGACCACAGTGGATGACATCTCAGAGAGCTTCCGGCACGCTGGAGGAAAGCTGAACTTTGATGAGCTGCGGCAGGATCTGAAAGGGTGAGACTGCATGGACCTACACCCTGATCCACAAGTCCAGGTCTTCATGCTCCCTCCTCCCAGTAGAAGACACCTGCAAAGCAATGGGACTCCCATAGACTGAGAGAGACTGTGTTTGTTGCCAAATCAGGAAAGGGCACACCGACGCAGAGATTGAAGCCATCTTCTCCAAGTATGACCACGATGGAGATGAAGAGCTTACGGAGCATGAACACCAGCAGATGAGGGATGATTTGGAGAAGGAGAGAGTGAGTGGTGGCCCCAGCTACCTTCACAGGGATAGTCCCTGGTTTGGTCACTGAAACAGAGCTTGAGTGGTAGTGGTGTATTACCATCATACCAGTCCAAGCCGGTGCTCTCATTGTATCCGTCTGTCTACCCACACCAGGAGGACCTCGAGCTGGAGCGTAGCTCCCTGGCCCGTCCAGTGAGTGGGCGGAGCTTCCCACGCAGTCAGGACGACTCCGAGGAAGATGATGACGAGGACAGTGGCCACAGTTCCCGTCGCCGCGGCAGCAGCTCGGGGGGTGTCTCCTACGAAGAGTTTCAAGTGTAAGTTCTGGAGTTTTGATCCAGTTGTGCAACTTACACTCTGCGGTTCTTGTAGATGTGTGACCTTACGCATCCATGGCTATTCTGTGCATGTGACCCGGCGGGCTCCTTGAACAGGCTGGTGCGGCGTGTGGACCGCATGGAGCACTCCATCGGTAGCATCGTTTCCAAAATGGATGCCGTCATCGTCAAGTTGGAGACCATGGAGCGAGCCAAGCTGAAGAGGCGGGATGTGCTGGGCCGGTTGCTGGACGGGGTGATGGAGGTGAGTAGCTTGGGGCAGGGGCTGCTGTCAAGTGAAGTTAGGACTGGAACACTCATTGGTGTTGACGTCCCTCCATTTCTTCTGGAAGGATGAGCGGATGGGGAGAGAGAGTGAGGTGCACAGGGAGCAGATGGAGCGCCTGGTGAGGGAGGAGCTGGAACGCTGGGAGTCGGACGATGCGGGTTCGCAGGTCAGCCACCAGCTGGGGGCGGTGCTTGCCACTGGGGCCCCCTCCCGGCCCCGTGGGTCCCGCCCCTCGTCCTCGCAATCGACCGAAGGCCCAGACCCGGGGGGTAACAATGGTGCACACCTATAAAATCACCCCAGCTGGCATAATTCTGATCACAGCTGTAAGTGTTTCCTATAACCACTGAAATATGTGTATTTTTCGAATTATATAAGCTTTTTATACCTGGCCTGCACCTCAGTTGTTTGCAAATTTGTGAAGTATTTAGTGAAGTACAGAAATTAAATTATTTTAAGCTTTGAAATTACAACGGTACGGTATTACAGTTGATTTCTGTGAACTGTAATGAGGGTGAACTTGAATCTTGAATTGATGTGGATGGGTGCTTATTTTAGTGAAAAGCAGTCACTGTGTATCCTTTGCATTAACCGTCCACTGAGTGAAGGAAGCCAACCCACCCGAATCCCCAAAGCAAGTGTGGACAGCCGCTGTTGTTAGTCTTACCCCTAATATACATTCTCAGAAAAAAGGGTACAAATTTGTACCTTTGCTTGTCACTGGGGCTGTACCCTCAAGGGTCTGCCAATTCTACCCTTAGCTGTAGGTAATTGTACCTTTTAAGGTACAGAAATGGACTCGGGGACAATTAACAGCAATTAATGCTGTTTGTACCTTTGGGATGTTCCTCAGTCTGTCTGTACCTCACAAGGATCAATTACAAGGGTACAGCCCCAGTGACAAGCAAAGATTTTTTTGCACTTTATTCTGAGAGTGTAACAGGCTGCAGCCAATTTTTATGATGAATTTTAATGAAAATGATATTGCTGAAGGATGGTCAGCGTGCGCTGGGCTGGGTAAGATACTCTGCAGTTACGGATTAAGACACACCATATGATTTTTAGCTTTGCCGTTTTTAATTTGAGGATTATAGAGCATGGGCTTTATAGACGAATTCCTGTAAACAGGCTAATTACGCACTAAGGCTGTATTTCAGGATAGTTTAAAGCTTTTCACCGGTTAATCTCCGGAACCTTCTGCATTCTGCTTCGCAGCTTGCTTCCATCTGTCTAACACAGGCCCACGTTGCCGTATAGGTTGTCATATTTACAAAGGTATTACTCTGTAATGATTTATGCATGACACCTTTAACAAACTTCAATTTGAAGTGCATGTAGTTTCATGGGAAACCCATATGTATGACTGTACTATACCATGCGGAATTGTTCTAGTCTATTCATGTATATTTTTTTCAGGACTTATTAAAGGAGTTTTTAAAATATATCATGTTTTCCAATTTTCCTTTGATGGTTTATGGACGGGTAGCACTTACTTCACCTCCTCCACCCTCCGTTGCGGGTTTAATTCCTGCCTCTGCACTGTTCTGTACAGTGCTGGACATGCACTACTTTGCCAGGCCTGCCATGGAACTGGGCATGGTGTGAGTGATACGGCTGTGGGTGGATGGTGAAGGGTGGGGGTAATGACAGGGATGTAGAACCCAACACCTGCCAGCCAGCCCTGGGAAGTAAACCCTGGGCTGGAGAGCTGAATGCTTGTGGGCAGAAAGAAAATGATTGGTTATCTCTCTAAACCAATCAGATTGTAGAGGAGGTGGGTCCAAGGAACTAGAGGAGGCGGGACCAAGACATTTGATTGGTTGGCCCTGCCTCTGCCCTCAGAAGATTTCGGCGTAAGTAAAACTCCCACGACTGAGCTGAACAGCAGATACTTAAAATGTACAAGAGATGCATACATTAGCAGATGAGTTTCTTGATTGATTTTATTATAAAATACCATATCTACGGTTTATAAAAACAAAATGGCATCTATACAAACTAAAGGTATGCAGTTCCAGTCATTAAATATGACTAAGACGTGAGTAAACTCACAACTAAACATGTATACCACCATAACAAAGACAGCTTATTTCATTCAGCTGGAAGTGGTAACTGATACATTGTAATCAGCATAAATAATAAGATTATATATGCAAGGACAAAAACCATTTTAAAAGCCTTTCAACTAGAAGTGACACCTTTGTAAAGGGCAAATCCCCTTCTGCTGAAGTGGCTTCTTGAAAGTAACAGTGTCCGCTACAAGCAGAGGAACGTGAAGATGGATAGATGGATGGTCAGCCGTATTTATGAGAATTTCTTAATGAAGCGTAACTTCAAGTATGTGATGATCAGAAAAATGATGATCATTATTGCCATGGCTAGGTGATTCTGCCATAATCCCCAAGTTGAGTAGTCAATTCCTTGGTAAGTCAGATACTGCTCTCCAGTGCACCTGTGAGAATGGAACAGTGTTTGACAGTTCTGTGTGTGTATGTATTTACCACACTGTGCAGATCAAATGTCACCACAATGTGGAAATACCCATTACGTTTTACCTTTCTGAGATATTTGTCAGGTCCCCACAATATAAACCTTAGATTTTTAATAAAATCTGTGAATGCAAATCAAACAACTAAAAAGTCTTGTATGTTGCTTGGTTACTTATGTTTAAGGTTAGGACTGGATGATGGTTAGGGTTATCACAGTTAGAATAAAGGTTATGCCCACAGAAATGAATGGAGAGTCCCCACAATGACAGGAATATATGAACTCTTTGTTTGTGTGTGTGTGTGTCCCACAATGTAATAAAAACTATTATTTTGAAGTTGTGGGGCCCTTTTTCAGGTCCCCACAAAGATCTGTGACTGCAATCAAAAAACTAAACATGCCATAGTTCTCAAATTTTGTTTGGTTACTTACGGTTAATGTTAGAGCTGGGTTGAGGTTAAGGTTGTCATGTTGGTATTAGAATTTTCCCCATAGAAATGAATGGAGAGTCCCCACAAAGATATAATTACAAAC
The DNA here is from genome assembly GCA_026777985.1 of Mormyrops attenuatus. NCBI lineage: Eukaryota > Metazoa > Chordata > Actinopteri > Osteoglossiformes > Mormyridae > Mormyrops > Mormyrops attenuatus. Next base: position 1,080,695 of record JAODKC010000085.1, read on the forward strand.
CTGTGTGTGTGTGTGTGTGTGTCTGTCTGTGTGTGTCTGTGTGTGTTTGTGTGTGTGTGTGTCTGTCAGTGTGTGTTTGTGTCTGTCTGTGTATGTGTGTGTGTCTGTGTGTGTCTGTGTGTGTGTCTGTGTGTGTGTGTCTGTGTGTGTGTGTGTTTGACAGACTGCTTTGTATTTCTAATACTAAGACAAAGATAAAACACAGGTTGCAGTTCTACGTTTAATAGCATATTATTTGATTTCCTTTCAATCTATGTGAAATGGCCATGTTTAGTGAGCAGAACAGCTCACTGGCTGCCGCATTACATGAAGGCTTCTGACAAGCCAGTGATAAATGACTCATTCACACCTGAAGCAGCACGGACACACTGGGCTTCCAACTTCAGAAGCTCCTATAGAATGAGGCTCGAGAAAAAGGTGAATCATGCCAAGAGAGCCTATTTTTTGGGGGGGGGAACCTTTTTTTTTTAACTGCAACCGAGGAGATTCAAAAAGAAATTGTCCTCAATGACTTAATTTAGTATTTGCTCCTGCTGCTGAGTGAGACAAACATTTCTGGAGAATTTTACATGCAATTTTACTTAAAAAAAAATAAAAATCATGGTCAAATTAAAGGCAAGACTCAATGTCACAAATTCTGGAAACGTGGCTCTTCTTGATAGGAAACCATGACAGAGCAACCATGGGACATTTCAGACAGATGAGCCAAATGATGAGCACTTGGCTTTCCGAATAGATGAGAATAACACACACACACCAACACCTCTAACAGGGGAGTACAAGGGCTTGAATGTAATGGTGCAATGGGGATTTTGCCAACTTACCTTATGAGACACAGGGATATTTTAAACCTTTTACCTGTGATGCACAGACAGGTGGGCAAGTTTCTATTTTCTAATAATATAAAGAAACCTTTTAACCAGCATAGGTCAGAGTTAAAAATAACTCTCCCATAAACAGACCCAATTCTAAGTAATGCATTTTGATTCTTGAATGTTTCCCTTGCTGTTGCCTTGCTGCTAGAGCCAATTGCTTATCCAGTACAATGTTGCCTGGATCCATCCCAGTAAGCACAGGGCACAAGGCATGGCAGACACTCACACACTATGGCTGATTTACAGGTTTACCAGTTCACATAATACCGTGCTTCAGGACTGTGAAAAGAAAACCATTAAATGCTGGGGCAACATGCAAACTGACAAACTGGGGCAATACACTGAAAGGGTGAGGCACCACTGCAGCACTGTACCACTGCAGCACTGCAGCACCAGGCCACCCTTAAAATAATGTTAGAACAGTCAACATTAAAATCTTCTATTTAATGTCAAAATTGAAATTTACTTATGTGCCTAAGATAAATAATGATAGAACTGCCATTCCTGTAAGAAGTGACATTGACTGTGAAGATTCGCTGGTTCCTATAGCAGTCTGACATCCACAGACTGCATGGTCTCATGCTGCCGCACAGATCTTCCAGAAGAGTCTGAACTATGGGCTGGAAGAGCACAGCCCTGCTGGGAGAGTCTGGAGCACAGTCCAGACCACTGACACGTACAGAGAGGAAGCTGCTAGCTGAGCAAACTCTGCGAAAACAATATGAAGACGACACAAAGTTCCCAAGTCTTCCAGATGAATCTCCAGGGCCATCAATCTGTTGTGACTAAAAGGGAAATTTCTAATTAATGAAGTTCTACATTTACTTTTTATTTTGATGATAGTGGACACTTTTGTCCAAAGCAGCATATAAGTGAGGATCAGGGAGCAGGTCAGCCAATCCCTGGAGCTTAAAGGACTGAGGATTTTACTCATAGGCCAGGAGTGACATCACTCAGCCAGCCATAGGATTTGAACCATCAACCTTCCAATCAGTTCTAACCCACAGAGCAACACAGTTTCTAATTATTTTTTTCTTTGAGTAAGAGGGGGCTTTTATCTTTCCACATCTAACATTTTTATTTTCCTTTAACTTCCATTATATTGGAAAATAGGTACCTACGTTATATACGTTGTCATAGTTTCTCACACAATTGAAATCACAAAATGGATAAACAGCATGGTGTTTTTGTGATTCCACTCCTTGTATCAGTGAAAATACCTTTGAAAGCCTGTGATACATTTGTAATGATCACGTCACTTTTGCTGCATATTCATTCCACTTCATGGTGAGTGCGCTTTTGTAGATGCACGTCTTTGTCAACGTATCATGCATGGGGATGAAATATCATTTTATGTTTTTTTCTTTGACAGCATTAACACACAGTATCCAGTGCAGGAAGACCTGGGTGTCATGACCGATCGTCAAGCCCCTTCGTGCACCACATCTACCTCATTAACCTCATGTGGAATCCTTCCATTTTACCAGCTGTTCTACGTCTCCTGCCATTTGTCCTGTGTATTTCAGTCCGCGTCTGTTTCCCCAGATCTGTCATTGTCGTTCCGTAAAGTTGCATGTTTGGAGTGAATAAACCCCGTTTGCTCATATTCACGGCTCCCTTCACCTGCTTCCCCGTCCCGGCGTAACATTGGGTCCCTTGGCCTTGGACAATACCAGCGCCTTGGAAGGGATTGACATAGATGACAGTGAGGAAAACTGCGATCTTTCTATATTCATTAAGATATATCCAGTGTCGGAGCTATTTGCTAATAATCCATCACTGCTTTGACTCAGTCTAAAGGATGTACAGTAAGTGTTAAATTCAGATGCATCAGCAATCCTGTGAAGCATCTCCAGCGAACGAACAGCTCTCTTGTACATTAACATCACCTTTGCAAAATTATCAGTCCCATGCTGAATTTATCATCTTTGATGGTTTATGGCTTCTCATATTGTTTGTGGTCAGAAATGCATCTTTGTGAATTGTGCAAAATAAGAGGAACATTCTTGTTTTTCTTGGGGCAATACAAGAGGGATTCATAAAATTGCTCCATGTTTTGCCCAACCAGTCCCAGAAAGTGACAAACTTGTTTATGTTTTGACCTTTAGACACTTTATAAAAACGCAGCTGCACTTACCAACAGTGTGCATGCTATTAGATACAGCTTACTAGCACTGGACAGGATGGACTTTAAGCGTAGATAAATTTAGAGAAGCCTTTCTGCACACCACTGCTGTACTGAGCTGTGATGTTTACACTTGCCTGATTCCTCTTTGCTTTAATGACTCTACCCATTCTCCTACGACGTCTCTTATTAACTAAATGTTTTTGCCCACAGAACTGCTGCTGACTGGATTTCAAATTTTAGACTCTGTAGTGAATCTTTGAAAATCCCTGGAGAGCGGCTGTTTTTGAAACACTGGATGCATCACATCTGGCACCAACAATCACGCTACACTGAAAATCCCTTCAGTCATGCATATTAGCCATTCTGATACTTAAGAAAACAGTAGCTGGGCTTTTTGACCCTGTCTGTCTGCTGTATGTGTTCAGTTCCAAGAGCACAATTCCTTGTTTGGGGACAGTCTGCCTCTTACTGTGCCTAATATACTGGCCACTTATATCACCTCATTATGCCTGATTATACGCCTGCAGGCAGTTTTTCAGTATAGACAGATATATTCTGAAGACAACCAATCTTTGCTCATCTTATACAACAAACCTGTATGTATTTATACACATGCGTCAGTGTAATTAAATTAATTCATGCTATGTTAAAATCTCCCCTTCAAGCAGTTTATGTCCAGCACAATCTTAGGCTGAAAGAGTTCAAATGCGAATCACTTTTGGGGATTTATGTGACAGCAAATTGAGTTATTCCTGGTACCATTGTGGTTGTGTTTGAAGCTGGTGGCCTAGTCATCTTGGCTTTCTTCTACAAAGATAAACCATTCTGTATTTCCAGCTTCAGATTTCATCGTCAGTATCCTTGTGACAATGGCTGCATTTTAATATAATGATAACAAAGTCATGGAAGATCCTCATCAGAAGAAAATAGACAATGGGATCAAAATTCTCTTTCTGAAAAATCTATTTCCATCTATATCCTGCTACAGTATTTTTAAATTACAGTCAATGTTTTGGAGCTCATCCTGAGTGTCAGCTATACATTGATGCATAATATTTAAATAAATTTAATATTGATCATTTCAAGACGAGCACACACACGCACATACACACACACGTTGGTGTACCTATCTAAATGGGGACCGTCCATTCATTTCTTTGGGAAAAACCCTAATCCCAATCACAACACCCTTAAACTCTACCCATCCCTAATACAAGAATTTTGGCATTTTTACTTTTTTGATTGCATTCACAGATTTTTATAAAACTGAGGTTATCCAAATAGGGACCTCAAAAGACGTCCCCAAAAGTAGGGAAATTTCAGGTTTTACTACACTTTAGGGACAAGTTGGTTCTCAAATGTGATCTATGCAAACACCCCCACACCCCCACACACACACACACACACACACACAAACAAACAAAAAAGCCAAGATATTTGAAATCAAAGTATGCCTACTCAGGGAGTGCAAGCACTCAATTTGAACTAACTTATGATTTTAAAACTACAATTTGGACAACAAGCAAAAATAAGAAAGTAAATCAATCAAAAAATTAAAGTGCAAATGGGTGAATGAATAATTGAGCCCTGTGATGGTTAGGGTAGGCTCCAGGACTATTAGTGCGATTAGAAGACAGATGGATGGATGGATGGACAAATGAAAAGATTACACAGGCAAGTACGGACTCTCTAATTGCTTGTCCTGATTATGGTTGAGGTGAGGGAGACCTATTATGAGGGCATGAGGCAGAGGGGCACCTTTGGGGGGGCTCATTGGGAAGTAATTTTTTTGTCATTTTTGTTGTCGTTGGTACATTTAAGGATGCTGCTGGCATACATCTGTGAGTCCGGCAGTCTCCGAAGTTTCCATTAACACCCCCAACACTGCACGCGTGCAGTGTGCGTGTGCAGTGTACGTGTGCAGTGTGCCTATGCTCCCTGTGTCTGTATCAGTTTCTTCTTGCAGTCCAAAAATACACAGTTGAAGTGAGTCGGTGTCTCCAAATTGCCAATAGTGTGAGATTGTGATTGTGCGTGTGCCCCCTGCCATGAGCTGCTGTTCTCTCCAGCCACCCCCCC
>JAODKC010000085.1:1100457-1112934 GCA_026777985.1 Mormyrops attenuatus
ACACACACACACACACACACACACACACACACACACACACACACACACACACACACACACACACACACATACATATATGTATATATATATATATGGGAAGACATTTAAGGTCATATTTTTAGAATGTGTATATATAAGCAAGGAGTCTAGACTAACAAATACAAAGAACTGTAACGCAGCATAGCTGTCTCGGTCATGACCTCAAAATTACATTTCCCGCTGGTTATCACAGTATCTAACAACTTGAGTGTAAAATGTGCGCCTCGAACAAAGAAATTTCCCATATAAAATTCAATTTGTTCCAACAACATATGGCATGTTTTCCCTATCTTAAAATATAAAACGGTTAAGTTCTGTTATACGGTGTTGCGTACTTATAAAACGCCAAATGTGCGTTTCTACTGCAAAACAAGAAATAAATGTAGCAGAATTAATGGAATTAGGAAATCAGAATGCCACGTGACCACAGCCAGGATGAGGGGTTAGTAGTCGGATGGATGGAAATGTGAATAAGCATGTGGTAATTGCGGATATGCTGCACGGGTTTATTAACCTTTATTATAACAAAGACGCACGGCATTCCATGAATGTAATAGCTAAGATCTTACTTATTGAACGATTGTCGGGTGTGCCTTTGTCTGTTTCATTTAAATGATTGGTGACACCTGTTTGACAGCATAATATGCCGGCCTCTCACGACATTTCGTTCTGTCATATATTTTACTATGTAATGGTGATAATAATAATGATAATTATTATTATTTTATCAATCGATATAAAAGCAGAACCTTTCGTGATGGGATGTACAGATACAGTTAAAAAGAAATACTTTTTTTTATTAAATAGGCTGATCGTTTTTCCATCCTCCTTGCGAAAGGTTAGGAATAAACTCCGTTGAACCTTGGCGTCTTCTCACGCGACGATCTAAATTCCACACGCTTTAAGCGCGAGAGGAGTGGAACCGGTACTGTGTGTGTGCATAGCATCGGCTACGTGTTTGACCGCATGCTCTTTTTTTGTCTTTTCTTTTTGGCTTTACCTTCATGTAAGAACAACGCAGCTGCACCAATAGAGATAAGAAACATGCGGGCTTCTTTTGGCCAGATGGTGGGCGGGTGTGTGTGTGTTTTTAGGAGTTATGTAAAGTTCTGGAATTGTGGCTCATCGTGGTAAACGGACATTTAAAACCAATTGTGAATGGCTATTAGTGTTAAATCTCTCGGCCCTTTGCATCAGGTCTAGAGCTTTTAGTCGATAAAAGATCTGTAACATGTCTGTAAAGTCTTAGATGCATTACAAACATTAAGAGATTCATTTCTACTGTAGCCTTCGATTTTCAATTTAAAGAATGCGTTTAAGCTGTTAACGATAAATAGGTTTCTGTAATAATGAATAGTGTGTATGACATAACTGTATTTGCATAACATTTGATATGAATATACTTAAGCTTGTGTTGAACAGAGGGGAAATATGTTATAAAGTAGTCACTACAGCACATCACTTATCTGCTTCGTCAAATGTGCATTAATTAATAGGCTGGTAAATCTCACCATTTAACGTGACGACTGTGGCTTCAGATATTGACAAAGTCCTCAATTTACTTGTAAGCACTGATTATATCATTGGTAGTATGACACACAGAAGTTTTCAAAAGTGTTCTTAATTAACCAGCATTGTGAAAAATGGTGCAAGATTAAATCCAACCTGCACTAGGGATAATAATAAAAATAATGATAATTGATACATTATTAATCCCTGTGGGGAAATTCCCCCCCAATTGCTCTTTGTAGAGTAAGCTGTCCTCCAAGGGCAACCATCTGTTGGGGCACCCAGTAAGCTGGGAGTTAAGGGCCTTGCTCTAGGACCTGCAGACATGCAGAAGCTGGGTTTGAACCAGTGCCCCCCCCCCAATCACAGGCACAGCCCACTGAGCCATGCGCTGACCCCAGTTGCCCCAGTTGATTACATCCACAGACGTCCTTTTATCTGCAGATAATGAATCTGATCGACAGTGCCAGATTGCTTAAAACAGTCTGTACTGAAAGACTATTGGGAGATTATGCAAAACTGTAAAGTCATGTTCTGGAAAATATGCTGATCACAAAGGTAATCAGCATGGTAATGTGTAAGAGTGCAGGTTTGTGACACATGTCTGGATCTCGCAGCTGTTTTATGGAAGCAGGAGGTCAGCAGAGGAGTATTGGGCAGGTTTGGGTGTAAGTTACAATCCTGATTGTCCTTCTTTCCTTTAAGTTGTTGCCACAAAAAAAAATATTTAGTTTTCTTGGTTTAGGCATTATAAGGTGCAGTCGTTTGGAGTCCTGTATCGGAGGCATCTGCTTCAGTTGTGCTGTCTGCTGAAATTCTCTGTGACTGATTTCTTGGATAGCAAATGGAACACTACAGACCAGTGACTGACCTCAAATTTGATTGGACAGCACAAACACTACTGCAGAGCTAGGGAGAATCTTTGTTCTTTGGCATCATGCTATAAAGGGGACGGTTTTCTGATTACCATCACCTGGTACACTTAACCTCAAACAAACATTATTTTAAAAATCTAAAAATGAGGTCTTAAATCTTACACTCAAACTTGGTAGTACCTACTGAGTGACTTACCTAACATGCATAAATTTGCACACACCTAGCCACAGAAATTAATAATGTACAAAATTATTTGTACATTTCTCTACATTTTAGAATAATTCTAAAGACATCAAAACTATAAAATAACATATATGGAATTTTGCACTAATCAAAACAATAAATAAAATAACTTGTTTTATGCAGGTCTGTCGTTTGAGAATCAGAAGGATGCAGGGTCAGATCCCTGGGTTGGCAGAGTGACCCTTCCATCCGGCCTTTCAGCAAGGCCCTTAACCCCAATTGCTCCAGAGACTCGCTGACCCTACAGTCCCCTCAGTCCCACAAATGCTGAGCACTCATTGGCTCCTTTTCCTTCCTCCTCTCTACTGTTTAAGTCAGGTGGCCAGGTCATGTGATGTGACACTATATCACTCTCCTCTGCTATTGTAACTCCAGCATCTAGGCCTATATCAACAATAGGCTAAGGGGCGTTCATTTTTTTTACGTTAGAAAGCACTCTGCTCTTCACTGCTGAAACAGACAAGTATCAGGTCATGATTTATGAGGACACGGAAAATGAAAATTCTTTTAAAGACTTTATTATAAGTCATCTGCCAAGTGCAAAATACATAACACACCTGATCCGACACACAGGGTCCCAGACGCAACCTTCCCATAATTCAAGGATGTGGTAATGTAACAGTTCAACATGGCTCGAGAGGCAGTGTGTAGTCGGAATTCATCGGTGGACCAGCCTCTTTGCTAAAGTCCACACTCGGACTTAAAGCTAAAACAAGACTGCGTGTCACATGATGGGATGAGCATTGATTGGCATCTTAAAGTGAAATGATTATGCAAGATGAGGAAAAGACAAAAACTTCACTCACGCAAAGCTGCCGATTTCTCATACACATTCCACGATTAAAACGACGAGCGTTTCACTGCCGCACAACTAGAGGCATTTAATAATCTGAACGGGCAGTCATGCACACGGACAGAACCGTACCACCGCTACAGTGCCTTCATACGGACATTTCACCAGTTACTGGGTTCAAAACTGCTACAAAATCAGCAGATCTTTGTTGACAGTGCTGGATTCACAGTAGATTAACTGAAATAAAAATCACAGACGTAATGACAAGAAACTTATTCCATGAGACCATATATAATACACATATGTAATACCAAAACACGTGTGTGTATAATGATGTCCTGTTTCCATTTCATGTACTGCTAATGTTAATGTAATTAATCCCAATCAGAAAAAAAAATCAAGCTTGTACACATCTCTTCTTCACATCCCTGTTCAAACTTCCTTCTCTCTGTAGAAAAGCAGCATCGGAATGCAGTGAAGCATTTCATTAAAAGAACAGACCCTTACGGGCTTGTGATTCAGCCACACGAGGCGTGTCCGGGGGGGGGATGGGATTTATTGGCTCACGGTGGGTGCGCCTCCTTTCAAAAGAGCGAGGTGCGTGTCAGAGGCTGCGGGTCACGTGCAGCCCAGCGACGGCGCACAAGGAGATCTGGACCACAAACCTGGAAGGGTCCGATCCATCAGAATCAGAAAAGGATTCCTGCTAGGTCTAATTTATCAAGGACCGCCCCGTTTTAAAATGACAGCCAATGAGATACCATCCATCCATCCATTTTCTGTAACTATTAAGGGTCGCGGGGGGTCCGCAGCCTATCCTGAACCTATCATCAACATAAAATACATCCACCAACACACATGGAGCAACTAATTTCAAGTGACAGATGCCTGGTACACGGTTTCCCTACTTGCATATGCACCACGGTAACTAAATATAGCTAACATATGACATAACTCCAAGGATCAAGATTGTAAATGGGACTGACAGTTAAAGCATTCCTTATGGGTATTACAGATTTTTTTTCCCGTTTGTCTGTGTTACTGCGCATCTTATATAGGTAGGTCCATATTCCTGTTACATAGGGCAGAAGTGATCTCCTGTATTTTTCCACAGCCATTTTTCTGGTCTTCACTAAATGCTCCCTGGAAGTGCTTCCCCTAAAGTCCTGTAGGGGGAGGCAGAGGGCCGCCAAACCGCACCTCACGCCCACCGGCCGCTAGACACAAAACTGCGACTGAAGGAGAACTGAACGCTGGAGTTCTTGTGCTTCCCCCAGGCCCCGAAGGGAACCACTATGATTGTGCTGTTGTCCTCGGCGCCGTACTGAAGGGCCTGCGGGACAGAAATGGGAACATGGAGCTCAGACTGCAAATTAATCCGGACCCATCAAATAATACATCTTATGAATCAATTTGTTTGACGTAAAAAGGGTTAACGTGGTTTTGAAGTACCTCTAAAGTAATGCTTATATGTGCTGTTATGACGAGAAATTACCGTGCGTTTTAACCTTCATGTGGCCAATTTGTACTACTTTTGCGGTATAAAGGCTAAAACGTTGCAGTGATTTCTTGTCATAACAGCGCAAATGCACATAAAATAAATACGATTTGTGCGGCTACAAGTAATTGCTGTGTATATCGCTTTATACAGCGAACCCGCACTTGCGTACTAGTTATGTGCATTCCCGATTATAAGAACGTTAATTTATTAATTCGTCAGCCGAGAGAGCTTATTATTTAAATAAAAGAACCTCCATCAGTTTCACAAAGCCTGACAAAATCCGGTCCCCCCGAGATTGTGATGTCGCAGAAGAGCCGTGAGAACCGGGTCGACAGCCAGCCGAGGCGTGGCGTCACACCTGCTCCGTGATGATCTGGGCAGCCTCCTTGGGGTCGTGGCACTGGCTGATGACGTCGCAGATCTCCTGGCTGTTCATGATGAAGTTCACCCCGTCCGTGGTCAGCGCCAGGAATGAATCGTGGGCGTGGTGCAGCTGCAGACAGCAAGAACACAGCCCGATCACCCCACTGGACGCCTCTCAGGAGACGGTAAACAGGCAGAAGCAGGTGCCCGAACTCCCAGCAGCCTCTGGGATGCACTCACGGTCAGCCGCTTGGTCTCTGGCTCTGCGATCACGCCCATTTTCTTCAGGTCAAAATCCCCGATGCTCCGCGTCATGGCCAGCCTGCCGTTTACGTGCGGCTGTCCCAGACTGTTCCACGTTATGTAGCCCCCGCTCTTTTTTATCCTGGGGGAGAAAACAGGGTCAAAGGCGGCAGCCACGTAGCGTCCAATAGAATCACCTTGGGTCACATGGTGTATTTTTATGCAACCTGTCACTTCAAAGGTTAGGTTCCTCTCCTTTGTAAATTTCTTATGCTTTTATACTTGAGGAAGCACTTCTTTACACAGCGTGTAGTTAGAGTATGAAATAGTCTTCCTGCTAGTGTAGCGCAAGCTAAAACCCTGGGTTCCTTTAAATCTGAGCTTTTAGATTTTAACAACTCTGAGCTATTAGTTAGGTTCTCCCCAAACGAGCTTGATGGGCCGAATGGCCTCCTCTCGTTTGTAAATTTCTTATGTTCTTATGTTAAGTGTCTCGGTACAGAAATAGACCCCTGCCCTGTGTTGCCTCACCCCCCCCGCCTCACCTCTCCTTCTCATCCCTTCGCTCGGGGGTGTGGTCCACCGTCAGCTTGAGGGCCTTGCCTTTGCGGCACAGCAGGGCCCGGCTGTCCCCGATGCTGGCCACCACCAGCTCGATGCCGTCCCTCAATAGGGCCACTGTGGCCGTGGATCCCGAGCTCTGCAGCGACGCTGAAACAGCCACCAGAGGGCGTCAGGCTGGCGGCCGTGGCACGCTGTCACTCTGCTCTGTACCGCCACGCCCCTCCCCACTCCATAGAAACCCCTCCCCCCTCTATTTAACCCTTTATAACATGTCAAGAGGATGGGAAGAACTGAGGGGTGTAAGCATTAACAGGTGAGGATATGAGGAGCAGGCAGTGGCGAGGCGAGGCGGGGCAGGGGGCGACAAGACGGACATTAAAAAGGTTTATTTTACAGCAGGGTTTCCAGATTTTATTAATATGGTTAATATCTATAAAAACTAAAAGTGAAACTCAGAGCAGCCAAAAATACCCGTTAAACTAGCTGGCTGGCTGACACTCAGAGACCGCAGAATGTGCTCTGAAGAACCGAGCCCGCCGTCATGTGACAGGGCGCCCGAAGCCATCAGAAGGTCTCCATCATCGCTACACTAACAGGGTCGAGAACGTTCTCCACGGCGGCACCTGCGGGGCTCGGCTCGCTGGGCCTCCCGCGTCATCAAATGCCAACAGTAAATTTAACACTGTAACAAAATCAATATTTCATAACCCTGCTGTAAGACGGCGGCATAGGAAATGAGATTGAGCAAAAACAAAAATGTGAGGGGACACAAAGCGAAGATCAAAGCATGTGGGCAGGAGAAAACTGCTCTATTGTCCTGCAAAAGATGACGGTCACGTCACCGGCCGCTTGCCTTTCCAAGCCACACAAAAGAGTTACTCATTTTCACAATTTTTTAAGCTCCTGGTGGATTTGGGCCACCAGTTCCTAGGCTCTTAAACAGAAACAGGCACGTAATACTGTTTCCAAGTTAAGAGCTACTTTTAAACATATAAAAGTTTAGACTGATGCGCAATTCATATTTTCATTCTGCAACAGGCTCAATATAGCAGTCTGCCCTTTCAGATAAATAAAAGATGATAGAGGTAAGTGAATGGTAATTACTGTTAGGACTGTATAGCAAAGGTAGTCTGGCAAACGTGTTGAAGCCTAATTTTTCTGCCGTTGTCATGGAAACTGCCTTTTCACGGCTCGTTGGTTGTACTCACTGAAAGTATGTGGTGTGAACGCCGCTTGAGATGGAATCTCGACTAATATTAAAAACGAGAAATGGTTCAATAACGGGAAGATGATCGGGCAACCTGATAAATGCCATTTAGGCACCTTAATTAGGGTTTAGGGATTTAAGGAAGAACAGAAATCTCAAGGCAGTTGCCATGACATCGTTAGTTAGTTGTAGCTTCTGACTACATGTAAAGTTAACAGATTAAATTACCAAATATTTCTACATCTATCCAGAGAGAGATCACAGATACACAACCAAAATCGCAGTCTCCTGACAGATTGTGCCACAAAGCCAGTGGAATATAATGTTTAATCAAATCATACGCACTCACTGAGAAAGTACTACAACGCTTGGCGTCTCAACTACAGCGTGAGAAGAGAAAGGATGTGGAACCTTCCAGTAGTCCAGGAAAGGACCCGCTGGACATCTGGGACAAAATCTAGCCCCTGGCCTTCCTTTGACGCCCACCCTTACGGTGCCCGGGCCCTCCAGTTCTGGAGGCTGACAGCCGGGACAGCAGCTGTTTTGAACAACATGCACACACACAAGCAGATGGGAGAGTCTCGCGCGCGGCTCTGCTCACACATTGCATCAGAACGGTGATGTCAGTTACACAACAAAAAGTGACGAGAGTCATCCCTCAGGAACAGGAGGAGCGGCCAAAGGAGGACTCACCCCGAGTCATCAAAACCGAGGAACTCCCCTTAGCGTGTGGCCGAGGTGCAAACGGACAGCTAGTGGTCGTAAAAGCTAAACCAGATCAGGCAGTGCTGGGGTGGGGTGGGGGGGGGGGGTCATGGAGATTAAAGTCTGAGGCAGAATGAATTTCAAGGGAGTGCAACTCTACACAGCAGGGGTTCTCAAACTTTTGGATCAAGGGTCCACATTAGATTCCTGTGCAAAGTCAGAGGTCTGGAACAATTTTCAGTAACAAAACAGCATTTCATGAACTTTAATGATGTAACAATAGCTTTCAATATAGACATAAATACATAACAAATATGGGAACTTAATACGTACATACATACATACGTAATGTAAAGACGGGTTCAACGGTCACTGATTGTTTCGACTCTCTTTCATGGTGGGGGGGGGGTATGATGGGTTATGTGCGTTTGAAATTTGGTAGTTTGGTTGTACCCTACAACAATTTCCGAAGGCAAAATTTTTTTCAGCGGTGCATCACCTAAGTTGGCAGCTCCCGTGCGTCCTATTGGTCGATGAAGGTCTTTGTTAACGTCCAATCAGATCAGGAGTGTGTGTATACATACGTAAACATTTCTTAAAAGGTATTTAAAACCAAGTTACCCCTTCTTACGTCAACCAAATTGATTCATAAGGTGTATTATTGGCTGGGTCTATATTAACTTGTGGTCCTGACTTTGAGAACCCCTGCTATATAGATTAAAAATACCTCAAAATTGCAACAGATATATTTAAAGTCCCTTCTAAAACTAAATATAGAGATCAGCCCAATCCACTTAAGCTCTGTTCTTACTTCGGAAGAGAACATTGATAATTGTAACACCACCCTGCCCTTGACCCGGCTCAACCTACAAGAATTCCCAAAGGCAAAAATTTTTCAGTGGTGCATCACCTCAGTTGGCAGCTCCCGTGCTTCCTATTGGTCGACGAAGGTCTTTGTTAACATCCAATCAGAACATGAGTGTGTATACATATATATAAACATTACTTTAGAGTTACATTCAGCCAGTCATGGAGAATCATATGTGATGGGCGAGCTTAATCAACTATGATTTAAAAAAATTAAAGCGAGATTTTGATTAATTTTTTCCTATATTTCTTACAGAACACTACAATCACATATTGTCTATGCTTTATTGTACCCCCCAATACAGTTTACAATTTACAGTGATTTCTCACGTAGAAACTTGTGTCACTGTATGTTTCAATCCAGTGCGATACAAATAATATTTCATATACAATGAATATACAGGGAAACTTAAGGTCGCCCTCTTTAGCTAAGGGAGCTGGACAGGCAGGTGAAGAACTAGGAATAATTAACCTGCGATTTAGACATCATTCATAATTCAGCATTAATAGCCAACTACAAATTCACTGCCGTTATAAGCAGCTTCTCATAATTAGTGATTAACACACTACCACACGCTAATAAATTACAGACGTCATGTTATTAAAGGTCTGATTTTAAAATACTTACGGCAATCATCAAAGTGCAAATGTTTGGCGAAGGCCTTGTCGACTTCTACGAAAGCTCTGGACAGAAGGATCTCAAGGTTTTCCTCCTTAGCAACCAGATCTCTAAAACAGAGACACATAAGATATAAAACACAGCACGTGGCCAACCACCAGTCAACTGACACCGTTAGGCCAATAATTTGTTTTAAAAAGAAGGCAATAATTAATTGATTCCAGCCCATGCACTGTGCAGTCATCTTATTTCTAATGCTTGATATCGTATTATCCACAACACACTCGTAAATACACATAAATGCATCTGCAAATAACAGGTATACAAGCCCTTAATTATGTTGTAGGCTCACACAGATATTGTGTAACTGCATGAAGTTCACAGAAAAGGGATTTTTTTCAGACTCCTCCCCTAGGTACATAAACCTCCACCCTCAGCGGGCACCTACTTGATGTGCATCTCCATGTACTTGTGGCAGAAATCTGCCGCCTCCGCTCCGCCGTGGCCGTCGAAGACGGCGAAGTACAGGATGCTGTCGGTCAACTGGGAGGCCTGCCAGCGGTCCTCGTTCTCCTTGCGCAGGCCGATCAGGGAGGCGGCGCCCACATTGGACAAGCTCACCTTGGGAATAGGCTTCCCATATCGGATGCTGGGAGGAAGTAGGATGGGCTCATCGATTCGGTCATCCCAGATGCCAAAGGCATCCCAGGTAGTAGGCTGGCCGCTCCCGTCCGGGTCAAACCGTGAGTTGCTGGTCAGTACAGGAGTTGGTCCATGGAAGGGGCGCCGTGTTTCCTGCAGGGCCGTGGGAGTGCGGAAGGCCTGCAACCTCATTCGGGACCCCACGGACCGAACCAGGCCCACGAAAGCTACTGCAGACATCACAGCACCCGTGTGAAGCAAAGGGTGTGATGGCAGGGGGATTTCTGGATTGCGACCTCAAATACAGGCTCTCCAAAATCTTGTCAATGGATGGCAAGGAGGAAGCAGAAGCCGGCAAGGAGGAAGCAGAAGCCTGCAAGGAGGAAGCAGAAGCCTGCAAGGGGAAAGACAGAGTTTGGGAGTAGGATAGGTTTCACATTTTTGATCTGACAAGACATTCTCGCCAGAATACTCCAAATTTGATCGCTTTTAAGATGAAGATTTATCTCTGTGGTAATGGTTCACGTCTGCGTTAAAACCTCCGGATTTCCTAATCCGTGCATAATCCGATCCCGACGTTAACACACCGGAAATGAACATGGTACAGTTTGTTCACGGGCCCTTCGAGGATCAGGAATGCGCACGGACGGCTCACGCGCGAAGGTCACGCGCTTCGGTCCTCCTATACCCGGCATAACACTGCGCTAGGGGATCGGAATAGCAGAAATGCCCATGACAGCCTCGCCTAGGGCCAGCACTCCCCGAGAGGGGTGCAGCTCCACGGAACACCACAATGCAGCACCAAGACGCGTTTTTTACAACCCGCCGATAATGCGATGGTCAGTAAATCTAGTGTAAAACGGTGCCTATTATGCAACTGGTTGCTTTCATTCGAGAATCCGTTTCTGCAATCTTCCAATATATATATACACACATATTTACAGAACGTCGCTACCGGTTTGCATGACGCAACAATCAGATTGTGGAATTTAGCATTACACAACATGAGGCGATCAGGGTCAGTGTAAATACGTAACGTTACCCTTGCATATATGATATATTCGTATTTCTGCAGCTTTCATTCATTATCGATGCTAAACTGGAAGCTCCGTCTGCTGTCCTGCGTCGTTTAATTTGTTCTAGTAAGGCGGCGAAGAAGATATTCGTGGGCTCGATAGCTGGAAATTTCGTTACCTAAAAAGAACGGATGTTTTGTTTCTGCCTTACCTTAAACTTTGTAAGACGATCACAGCAGAAAATTCTGGTCCTCTTCTTGTAGTTTAAAAAAAAGGTCAAGGTTAGTCCCTTGAATTTCTTAAAGCCGAAGCCCATCCTACAACAAGAGAAAACATCTCGCTGAATCGCATTGCACAGACGTTCTGCTCCGCCAATCACATTACACTGAACACTGTGAGAACCAATCAGGGTCAGGCAAATGTTTCACGGGCGCTATTTTCTGATAGGCTACCGAATAGTGATTGTCGCGAGAGTTCCACCAATCGCCTCTAGAGTACAGATGAACTTCAGTGAAGTCCTTTTCGCTGAGCTATCAGGTCACTAAAAACCGATAACCTACTGTACACATGTCCATCTTTTGCATTCCTATTGTACCGCACACCATTAATATACAGTACTGCTAATAAGGTACTATTCTGCATTATAAGCTAAACAATTGTCAATTGCATATAAGGATACAGGATAAATAAAGGATGTTATATTGTCATTCCAAATCATAAACACTTCATGTTGTACATGAAGGGAATGAAATGAGGTCCTGGGGTCCCGGTATAGGTAGCAATAATAAAAATAAAATCCAAAACAATAATATAATGAATGAGATAAAACGAACAAACAAAAGAATTAAACTAATGTAAAAAATTATTACGGAAAATACGAAAAACATTACGAAAAATAATAACATTAGGAGAATATCTCCAATATGATCATACCTATATTGTCTGTTTATTACTTATTAATTGTTTCTCATTCTTATATATAAGTTGTATAACTGTAGCACAAGAATTTCATTGCATTGTTCCGAACACGTGTGACAATTAAAGTTAAAACTATCCCTTGTCCGGTGTCCTGTGCTTCAGGGGGTCGTGTAAAAGCTCCTTGTAATAAACCACTTTAACAAGATATCAGAACTTTTTACATACATATGCATGACAGTGCTCTGCTTTGATTATTGCATAGCAGATCATCCACATCAGTTTTTAAATGGCACAGTTCCGGTAAGCTGGGGCTAGGAACCGTAATGTCCCTGCACGGATATTTAGGAGGAGGCACGCTACGTGAAAGCCACT
>JAODKC010000085.1:1115895-1126990 GCA_026777985.1 Mormyrops attenuatus
CTACCTATAACAACAGACAGAAAGGGTTTGAGGGGATTCGCAATGAGACCATTTCATGATATAACCATTTACATTCTTTCCAGAACTCCTTATATGAGGGAGTGTGCCAATCAAATCACCGCTACATAAAAATGTTCTGGGAGGTGTTTGAGGAGCTGTCAGAAGATGAGAAAAAGACCTTCTTCTGTAAGTTCATTGGGGGGTTAATGGATCATATTGGAAAGTTAGGGATTATTTGCTAAGACTGCAGTGCAGCATTCATGTGAATTGCTCTACTATGTAAAAAGGTAAAAGTTGTGGTGGGTAGTTCAGGTCCAGAAAGTAAAAATCCAGACCAAGATTTTCTTTCAACCAGCCAGTTACCTATAAAGAATCATAGTACATAGTACACAGAGTACAAAACTGGTTGGTTGAAACAAAATCTTGGTCTGGAATTTTACTTTCTGATCCGGAACTATCTACAGTATCTCTGGGTAAAAGTAGCATGCAGATGAAAACATTATGCATTTCATTATGCTTGGGGAAATGTAGATTTTGTTGTATAACTCGTCGATTTATTTTGACCTCGTCTGAAGCAGTGACTCTTCTGTGATTTCAGTATTTCTGACTGGATCTAAGCGAATACCCATCCTGGGGATGGATCAGGTAAAAATGAGGGTTCAGTGCCGCCATGAGTGGACTGAGGACCACTCCCCAGAGGCCCTTACGTGCCACTACCTTCTGTATCTGCCCATCTATCCTACGAAGGAGATGCTGAAGACCAAGCTTATTCATGCCATCACACACAACAAGGACTTTTGGAAGGATGAGTTTATGGCAGCTCGGCCTTAATTGTGCCTCCTTGAGCTTCACTCAGCTGAGTTTCATTCACTTTCCAAGCACATCGTTTTCCCCAGGATTTGCTCGTTAGATCAGTGTTTCTCAACCCAATCCTTGGGGACCCCTAGACGGTCCATGTTTTTACTCCCTCCCAGCTCCTGGCCAGGCAGTCCAAAATATGGGCGGGAGCAAAAAAATGGACTGTCTGGGAGGGAGCAAAAACATGGACTGTCTGGGAGTCCCCAAGAACTGTTAAATGGAGCTTGACTAGATACCGGCTAAAACAGTCCATAAACCTGGAGAGAATAAACACGCTTGGAGACTGGATGCGGTGAGAACACTCAAAACCTTTGTTTATTGGTACAGGTGCAGCTTAAATAGGAAATCATATGGCATAGTCACATGATCACATGGCATAGTCACATGACCTGAGAGGAATCCACCTGAGAGGAATCCACAATAATTGGGAGCACACCCATTAGCCAATCAATCAATTAACAAGAAGCAGTTGGAGAAACATTGCATTACATCTGTTTATTTACCCGAGGCATTAATTCGCAGACACTTACGATTATTCATATATATATACAGTCACATTAGCTGCAAATATAAAAATCAACACAGAATCACGTCACAATAAAAGAAACACAATAAATATGTGTTGGACTAATTCCAAGGTAGTATGGATACATATACAATACAGTAATGTTAATTAGTTGTATAAGAACCAGAAATATTGCACACTATTTAATTTCATTTTATTTACTTTGTTGTTTCTTTAGTTTGTTCATAATGAAAAAAAACCTTCTAAAAACAGTAGACATTTATTCAAATGCATATGTCTGTAGATCTTCTATAGTGACAAAGTATTAATCTGCGAGTATAATGGTGAATAAATATTGATTATACATAGTCTTTTATTAATAAATTAATTTAGTCTAGCAGTTGTGGTGTGTATGACTGATCAGGTTTTCTTTCCGTTGCATTATCTGTGACAGGGGCGGTAAAGATTTAGGGCCACATGAAAGCATATCATATTTGGCCCCCCAGTCCAGACAATACAATTATTTTCCAATTTTTTTAGGACCACTCCGGAACCCTTCGTCCTAACTTTCCCTCTCCTTACGGCGTCCCTGACCTCTGATACGGAACGAGAAGGAGTATCCGTGTTATTACGGTAGTGGATAATTAGGGGGTTTAGTCCATAATTAAGCAAGTGAGTGTGTGTCGCTCTATAACTGATGTTTATTGTGATCACACTTCTGCTTCGTCTCTGAGCCCGTAAGTACAGTCCAGCGTAAGCTATAACATGACGTCAGACCTGCCATTGCAGGTCCGTTACAGAAACAAGAATATTAGAAAGAAAAGCTCGATTATGCTCTTAACTGAAATGGAACTAAGCTGTAAAATGATTACTAGGATTTTAAAGTCTTCCATAGACATACATACTGCAGGATTTAGAAACACACTCGCATGTCCAGTTAGTGGTGTCAGTGATTCGTCAGTAACTATATAGATACAATCATCCAGAACTTTTGTCAGGTTTACTGTAATTACAGTATAACATTCTTGTTCAGTGTCTGTTATTTATCGCTTCCTTGTCGGACCTGGGTTAGGTCGTTTACTGACGATAAGAGGTAACGAAGTTTTATGCCAATTAAAGTTATAAGATACATTTTAATCATGGACGAAAAATTCCAAATAATAATTTAAACTGTATTTCCACTGTGATGGATTGGTACCCCCATCCAGGGTTCTTCCCTGCCTTGGTGCTCCGGACCCCCCGTGACCCTGAATACGAGAAGCGGTTACAGAAAACGGATGAATGGATGGATGTATATTTTCCCTTTTCTCTTGCAACCGGGATCCCGACGAGTTTCGTCGTGCGCTGGGACCGCGCAACGCGCTGTACCACTACATGCTCCCCAACCTGACCTGACCTGACCTGACCTGACCTGATATTTTTCGAAAAAAAATTCCCATTAAAAATAACTTGTTAATGATTATGGCGTTGATGATAATGGTGGTCGTCCGTATGCTTGATTAGAGTGATAATAAAGACGGTGGGCATTATGATGATTATTAACAATGACAATGACGGTGAAGATGATGCTGATAATGAACGGCAGGGGCGCCCCTCCCCCCGTCCCGTCCCGGCCCGGCGCGCACCTCTGCCGGATATCTGTGACGGACATGTCACGTGATCAGTGACGCGCGCCGATAATCTACATCGCGACTTCCTTGTTGTTGTCGAGCTTGACCAGCGATCCGGGAGTCCAGATGCTCAGGTACGAACTACAGGATTCCGCTGCCGTTTTTAATGCTTTATTTATCCCATCCCCGGTTACGGATTGATGTAGCCTTTAGCCTCTCTCAGGGGAAACTGGCCCGGAGCGAGGGGGGGACCGCGACGCCCGAGAAGCTTTGGGCTGCCCGGAGATGGAGCTGCCTGGGTGTTAGAGACGGTCGCCTTCTGGTGTTCGGCCAGTTCCCTGTCGCACGGCTGTATTCCCGTGGGTCTTTTTCGGTCAAAGCTGACTAAGTGGCTCCCGCCCCTCTATAACGGGCGGATTTCCACTGGAGGGGCGAGTCTGCCGGTGGCGAGTCCGCCTCCCCGGCGCTGGGTAACGGCGTTAGCTTGTTAGCCAGAGCCGCGAAACGGACGCCCCTGGTTAGCCCGTCGCATCGGCCCGGCCGCCCACAGTCCAGTTTAGTTTACCTTACTTTGGTTAACTTACCGCTGTAAAATGGCACCGTTAGCCGGCTGGTTAGCCTGCCTGTCCGTGTCTCCGCTTAACGCCCCTGTTAGCTTGGAGGGTAGCCGGATACCTACCTTGGGAAATGGCTTAATTTTTCCTAAAAGACTAAACTAAAGAGACTAATTACCTCATGAATAACTAACTGGAGGATTGTGCTTTATTTAGCCGGGAGCCCTATTTGCGTGCTGATCTGGTTGTCATTACCTTCGTATCTACCTGCATGCATAATTTTAAATTCGCTTCTTTTCGGTTTACAATCCCTGAAACGTATCTGAAAATGTACGAGGATGCGCTGTAAAATAGACACGGTGTTTTTAATTCTGTAAAATACGGAATTTTATACGAAGCTGACGTATTTCGTATCAGTGTTTTTTAACTGCTGTTCTGTCAGTGTTTGTTAATGAATTGGGAACTTTGAGTACTCACGTATACCCGTGATAAATGCTGTTCAGCCTTGGTTATCTCCTCTGGAGGAACTGTTGTTATTTTCAAATGTGGTTTATGTACAGAAACAGAACCGGATGGCATCAGATCCAAGGTCGTCATCACGAGCAGTGGGAATCAGCTGATTCAGTTGGTGAAAGAAACTGAAAGTATAATGTAATATAACCTACAGTGCGAATGACGACGAATTAGAGTTGCCTGAATAGTGGCGTTTTAAAAGTGTATTTCTTCTGTCTTGCTAAATATCAGCCCTGAAGATGCTGATGACCTGCCTACGGGTTGCAATATGGCGAAAGTTATCGGATGGAAATGAGCAGCGATCAATTTGGGATCATTTTGAATATGATCCGATTTACCACAAAACCCAACTTATCTTTAAAGGCAGCTAACCGGACTGAGGTTATTTAGTTTGTATATTGGTCTGTCTGTCTATCTATCTTTACAAACGGCACGACTGCTTCAATGAGAATTGTACAGTTGCTTATCTTTGTGATTCTCGCCACGGTTTCTGTACCACGTAATCGGCGGGCTCATTAAAAATAGTGAAAGGCATTGCATCAATTTCGCGAAAATTCAGTCGTTAAGTGGCAAAAATACGATTCCCAGACAACCGAAATGTTTTCCGTATAATTTTAGCAATTTCACCTATATACATTTTTAGTAAGCATATCGTATGTGGAATATTATCATTCTGAACCATCGATTTTAACGGGAATAAAATCAACTTAACATTACCCCTGTTTCTGTTGCTTCCGAGTGAGAGGAGAGAGAAACTATCCGGAAGGTCAGCCTTACAGACTGGATTTTTTTTTCGTTTTGTAGGAGAGATCCAAGGGCGCAGATTTGGGTATGGACGGTAGGGACCAATGTTGTGCGCCTACTGTGTGTGTTTAGAGGGGCGGGGGGTGCGGGGCTGAATTGGTTCCTATTATAAGGCTGATGGTTGAATCAAGATTTGCAGATGATGGAGTTCTGGGTGTCAAGAGAGGCTTTCTATCCTTCCCATGCCCCTGTGATGTTAGATGTATTTAGTACCTGTGTCTCCCAAGTTTTTGTGGAAAGACATTTTCCAGAGTGCACTGTTCATACAAGGTTTGAGATATGGGACCACCACTTCTGTGATACTCTGCACTGAAAATTAAATGCATGCTTTCATGACCACTCAGCATTGAAATATGTTCAATGGAAACCGTTTGCTTCTCCACCTTTGAATGGTATGCTGTTGGATGCACTTTTATTTTGATCCTTAGCATTTTTAACACCGTTTATCTAGATTAATGCTCAGAAAATGGCATTTTAAATCTAATGAAATTTTCAGTGCTGTGGTAGCCCTGATCAGATCAAATGTCCTTCTGCAGTGGCCCGAATGTAAGTCTAGTTTGCTGTGGAGTTGAGGGTGCTTCTGCACAGCTTGTGACTTCGTGGTTTAAACTCTAATTAGCACATACCAGTCTTCTCTGCTCTATCTAGACCCTCGCCTGCTGTGGCAGTCTGACAGACATCTCTGCCAGAAAAACGTTGCACTGTTATGTTAGGCTTATTTATACACTAGGTGAAGATGGCCTTCTGGGACTGCAGGAAAGTTAACAAATATTTATACGTTTTTCGTGATGTAGACTTTTTATATTTGAGTGTCGTTTCTGTGGTTGTTTGTTGAATTTTCCCTTATCAGGAGGAGGACTTTTAAAAACTTTTAAAAGACTGTTCTATTCTAAAATGGATATTGGTAGTTTTATACTGAAATAAGTGTGATCTGAAGCTCAGCGCATTTTACCGCCAGCCATGCTGTGCTGGACTCTTGGCTGCATGCTTACCTCAGCACTGGAGCTGGGAGCTGCCGTGTGGTGCCCTGCAATCAGCCAGGCGGTGTCCTAAGCTGTGGGTTAATCAGGGTGATTTTTTTTTAATATTAGAAATGTGGTATGGTTTTGTGCTCAGTTATTTGTGTAGGGTGGCCGCTAATCACGTGCCAGCGTGCGGTCAGCAGGCCTGCGGTCAGATGCCCCTTGCTGACTGGTCCACAGCAGCAACTCTTGCCCAGAGCTATGGCTAAAATGAATGATTAACCTGGAGGGGACCCGCAGTGACCTCTCGGCCTGCCTTCACAACATTCTGCTGTGGCTTTTTGAGTTTGAGAACCAGAAGAGAAACTTTAGTATTCAGTGTTTTTACGCCCCCCCCCCCCCCAATCTCCTTGCAGGTTGTGAGAGTTTTTTATTTTCTCCCTCTATGTAGTTATGAGTCATCTGATATAGCTGTAATTCCTCCCTCCCTCCTTTAGGCCTACTGTCTGCCCTAAAGAGAGTGGACGGGGCCTCCAAACTTAAGGCCTCCCCAGCCCTGAGCGACCATGCTGTGCTGGGGCAGCACGGCGGCAGGCCAGCTGGGCCTGGGCGACTCGGGGCCCACGGTCCCCGAGCCACGCGGCTGCCGAGCCTTTTTCGGCCGTGGCCTAAGAGAGGTGGCCTGCGGTGGGAGCCACTCACTGTTCCTGTTGCAAGATGGCAGCGTCTACACCTGCGGCTCAAACAGCTGCGGCCAGCTGGGTCATGGGAAGGCCAGCGGCATCCCAGGTACGTCCGTCCCCGAAAATAAACCTCGCTCCCCGCACCAGGGCGCTGATTAGTTGCAAATGGCAGCCCAAGTAAAACGAATGTAAATAAACCCAGACATGTCCCTGGCCCTCAGCCAAATAAATGTACCTGCTTATGGCTACTGATAAAGAAACCACGTGAGTTGTGAATAGCTATTTGTGGAATGACAGGTTTTGTGGGGCCGAGGATGCTTTCGTTAAAGGCAGAGAGATGTGAGTTTTGTCTAAGACAAAGTAAAAGCTGCCTGGGGTAGGTTTTCCTGCATTTGCACCTTTCTGCCAATGCCACCGTGCAGGATCCGTTTTATGTACATAGTCAGACTGGGGAGCTGGTCTTAACTCAGTTATTGTTACTGCTGTAACCTGTGAACCTACGCCTGGACGGTAGCATTGGTTCATTGCACCATCCCTGGGGCTGTGACCGTGTTTGCTGACTCCATGGTACTCTGGGATATCGTGGGGTATTTTGGGATGTTCCACCGTCCTCACACGACTCTGAGAGATGCTGTTAATTTAGACGTCAGCTGTAGGAGAGGGCATGTGTGATGAGGTGAACAAGAATCACCCGAATTGCACATACAACCGTTCTGCGTTAGAAAATAATGTACAGATTAGGCATTTCAGTGAAAATCCACAGATGAAACGGTCAGTTATACACTATATGGACAAAAGTATTTGGACGCATATAATTGGTATGCATATCAAGATATTTTGGACAATTCTATGCTACCAACTCTGTGGGAACAGTTTGGGGAAGTCCCTTTTCTGTTCCAGCATGACTGTGCCCCAGTGCACAAAACAAGGTCTGTAAAGACATGGTTGGGTGAGTTTGGTGTGGAAGAACTTGACTGGCCTGCACAGAACACTGACCTCAATCCCATCGAACACCTTTGCGATGAATTCCAACAGAGATTGAGCCAGGCCTTCACGTCCAGCATCAGTGCTTGACCTTGCAAATGCTCTCCTGGATAAAAATTCCGGTGAAAAATTCCCACAGACACACAAAAGTCTTGTGGAAAGCCGTCCCAGAAGAGTGGCAGCTGTTATAACTGCAGAGGGGGGCCTAACACCATATTGATGCCTATGGATGTAGATTGGGATGTCATGAAAGTTCCTGTAGATGTAATGGCCAGGTGTCCTAATACTTTTGTCCATATAGTAGAGGAGGGGACTCGGGTCACAAATTTGATGACTTTTGACTAGACTCGGCAAAACTGATGGAAAGACTTGGACTCGACTTGGAATTGAGTGCAGTGACTTGAGACTTGGACCAGACTTGGAGCCTATGATTCGAAGACTTGAGGTTATGGTCCCCCCCCCCCTCTGTATATGATATCATTAATTTTATAATATCTGTGTATATTAATTCTATGCTTTCTGCGTTTTCAACTGGCTGAATTAACAGTTTCCTGAGAGAGTTTGTTGGAAAGATGCATCACTCCCTGCATATTGAAGGACATAAACTGTGTGAAGACAACCGTTGAGTAGACATACTTTCAACCTGTCTCTGCCTTTAAAGAACATATCCCATGACATACTGTGGCGTTTTTTTGCTGCAGCAAGTTTTAATCACTAATGGTAAAAAAAACACTGACATACAGGTGACTGAGGTAGGGACTCAAGTTACATGACTCACAACTCGACTTGAATTCGAGTCACGAATTTGATCTAACTTGTGACTTGACAGCAAAAAAAAAAGACTTGGGCAAATGACTCAAGACTTGACTCAGACTGCAATGTTTGACCTCGAAACTTGATTTGAACTCTCCAAGGAATGACTCGTGTCCATCCCTACCATATAGCGTATGTCTGAGTGTATATGTGCTATGTCAGAAGCTTAAATAGGACTAACCAGTGGTTTCAGTGTTATGTTTAAGTATTTGCTTAGTAATTGAGATGGCCTGTTTCCCAAGGCTGTGAGATTCTGCATTTAGACATAATCTAAGAGTATGAAATCGTTTAGGTAGCCGGCCAGGTGGCGACCTGAGTGAGCTGTGATGCCCCCTGCTGGTGTGCATATATGGGGACTTGGTGATGGTTTTGTGGCACTGATGCCCCGCCCCTGCCCGCTTTTCAGAGCTGGTCGGGGCTCTAGATGCACAGAAGATCGCGGCGGTGTCCTGTGGGCGCTCCCACTCGGTCGCTGTAAACGACCAGGGCCAGGTCTTCACCTGGGGGGCAGGTGGTGGGGGCCAGCTGGGCCTGGGCACTACGGAGGAGGCCGTCAGAGTCCCCAGGTGGGTCCGTGTCCTGCACCCGCTCACAGATGGATGGCATAAAGTGAAACGTTTGAGCCCCTGGGTCTCTCTCTTCCTTTGGTCACCTAGGTTGGTCAGGAAGTTGTGTGAACATCGCATCTCCCAGATCATGTGTGGCAACCAGCACTGCATTGCACTTTCTAAAGGTAATGATCTAATGGACAGCTTTCCCCGTTCCTAAATGACGACGCTTCGTCAAAGCTGACTTTCGACCCTATTCCTGTTCAGACGGCCAGCTCTTTACGTGGGGTCAGAACTCCAGCGGTCAGCTTGGTTTGGGAAAGGCTCACCCAAGCACGCCATCACCGTTGCCCCTCAAGTCCCTGTCGGGCATCCCCCTGGCCCACGTTGCCGCCGGGGGGGACCACAGTTTTGCCCTGTCCCTCTCTGGGGCCGTCTTTGGCTGGGGCAGGAACAACGCAGGGCAGCTGGGACTCAATGATGAACAAGGTAGGTAGGATTAGGGTTAACGTTACACGTGCCTAGAAAATGTTACGATAAAGCCACTCTTACCTGATAGTGGTAGTTTAGTGTACAGATTAAAGACTGGAAGGTTGGTAGTTCATATCCATTGGTGCTATGTGCACAAACTCGAATCGCCTCATATTCTTAGTAAAAATATTCCCAGATCAAGTTCCTTGTTTGTACAGTCATAGTACCTCGGTGTGCTTTCATGCTAAGATGAGCATGTGGCGCTGTGTTTCCCGTGATCATTTCCAAGACCGCGCCGTTCCCTGTCATATCAAATTCCTGCGGTCGCAGAAGGTGGTGTACATCAGCTGTGGAGATGAGCACACGGCCGCCTTGACGAAGGTATGCCACCCACGCTCTCGTTAACATGATGTCAGCTTGTGGTGTTGTTTTCTCAGTTTGCTCGCTGGTGTAGATCCTGTGTATCACATGTTCCCAAAGCTTTGTTGAGGTTCGGGCCTGCGATCCATCTTCGTCCCATTTGCGCTTAGCAGCCCATATTTTTTGTAACTGCCTTGACGGAGCTCTGCCAAAGATTATACATGAACCACTGGCCCCTCCTCAACAGGATGGGGGCCTTTTTACTTTTGGGGATGGCTCACAAGGGCAGCTGGGCCATGACTCCACCAACAACGAAGTCCTCCCCAGACGGGTCCTGGAGCTCATGGGGAGCGAGGTGTCTCAGATCGCCTGCGGAAGGTGCGTGACGGCTGACCGCACTGGGCACACATGGCTGCTATGTCTGCCACTCGCCCTCTGCTCTGTTTTGAAGGGTGTTTTTTGTATTATGTATCAGAAACATGAACCCTCATTTAACCACAACCCTACTTTATCACAACAGCTACATCACTTGCTGAGCCCTGAGAAAGCTGGGAAGGTTTTTAATGCAGCCACTATCACAAAGCACTACAGCACAGCGACTCTTAAGCATGAAATCTCTTGCCATTTCCCTGTTTGCATGGGTCTGTGTCTGCAGCTTGATTACCCGGTTGTTTTAGCTTGGCGCTGCCATGTTTGTCATCTCGTGTTCCTTTCCAGATACCATACCCTGGCTTTCGTGCCTTCTTCTGGCATGGTCTACGCATTTGGCTGCAACGCCAAGGGCCAGCTGGGCACAGGGACCTGGGGCAGCACCAGCTGCCCACTGCCCATTAAAAGCAGTCTCTTCCATAGGGGATCCCCCACCACAGGTGACATTTGCACTGTTTTCCTCATTTTATGTTGGGATAGATGTTGGGTGTGGCCGAATTCTCAAGTCTAGGCAATGAATAAGCAGAGATGGAGACAGTCTGGTTTGTATCCAACCCATTACATGAGCGGGCCCTCGATTTTAAAGTAACTTGCAAATGAAGTCAAACTATATGCCCGTCAGCTTCCCGTGACATGAATTGTCAGGGGTCACTATTTACAGTCCCCAGTAACCAATTTGCGGAGCTCAGCTCATGAGCATGAATTCCGGAATCCCAGGCCCCGCTCTTTCGGCAACATCTCCACGAATTTTCTATTGTGGTTGGACCGTTGACAGTATGGAGGCTCTGTGTATGGATGAAAAGCTTTTTTTTGGGTGTGCTTTCACATGTTGAGACAAGTCTCTCGTTGAGTGAGAACAGGCACAAGGGCTTTAATCTGTTTCTTTAAAAAAGTTACGTGTTTGAAATTTTATTTGTCGAGTGTCATAAGTGGAAATTAGTGGGAGAACATTTTAAAATGAACTTGAGGAAGCACTTCTTCACACAGCGTGTAGTTAGAGT
>JAODKC010000085.1:1156254-1177243 GCA_026777985.1 Mormyrops attenuatus
GGTCGCACCGCGCACAGACCCTTCCCCACCTGGCTGTCCTGTTTTCCTAATGTTTACCTTGGGTTGGTGGTCGCACCACGCACAGACCCGTCCCCACCTGGCTGTCCTGTTTCCCTAATGTTTACCTTGGGTTGGTGGTCGCACCGCGCACAGACCCTTCCCCACCTGGCTGTCCTGTTTTCCTAATGTTTACCTTGGGTTGGTGGTCGCACCGCGCACAAACCCGTCCCCGCCTGGCTGTCCTGTTTCCCTAATGTTTACCTTGGGTAGGTGGTCAAAATGGGCTTGCACTCAGGTGATGATGCTTGTCCGCCTTGTGGGACAGGCTCCAAACAGCCCCCCCACCCCCCAACCCCATGATCCCATACCAGATAAACAGCTGGGAGGGGGGATTATGTAATACAGGATCCCCACACCATTAGCGGGAGACAGGACTGAAGATCAGGCAGAGATTCCATCTGCTCTTATCTTCTGCCGAAATCCACGTTGTTGGTGTAAACATGACAGGTTGGTGGTAAGGGGGTTACCTTCCTCTTCCTCGGGAGAGACATGCTGCTTTCACCAGCTCGCCCTCTCAGCGAATCACTGTCTGACAAACTGCTCTGCACACCCTGAAAGTGAGGGGTTCGCAACAAGTGAGGGAGATCCCAGCGGGCATTGTCTACCAGTAGCAATAGGGGCCTTTCCCAGTGGTGACATCACGCTACCGACCACAGCAAAGGAACCAGCGACCTTCTGTTCATGGGCACGTTGTCTTAACCCGCTGAACCACATGAAGAAACACAGGAAAACTTCCCACAAAGGTCATAACGGAAGGGGGCGGGTTCAGCCAGGGCAGCCCCCATGATCAGAGAGTCCCGGCATCAACGGGGCGAGCCGTCTGTGAGCCCACCTTCTTCCGAGGGACCGGGGTCGGCACGTCCTTAGCAGGCTGGCGGGACAGGATATCCTCTGGGAGCGGGCTTTCCGGGGCCTCCTGTGGTAGGGGCTGAAACAGGTACAGGTTTGGTGCTACCTGACTCAGTTATTTCCCATGCCCTCCCCCATCCCCCAGCTGCGCAGTAAGCCAGTCACCTCAATTACCTGATTAGCCAATGCTGTCAAAACTCAAGACTCAACAGAATGAGGATATTGCAGGGCTGGGTGCCCATCCAAGGACACACCTAAAGCCTTCACCAGCCACCTTAAAGCCTTGGAGCAGAAGCACAGAACCTCCCAAAACAACGCCTACACATTCTGCTCAGGATAAGACCTCTCCCGGCACAGGTACGCGGTAACGCTATGCCATCTGTAAACTCAGCTCCTGGGAACATCGCAATTAGCCACACTGCTCCGCTCTCAGTCTTGGAGGAAAGGCACGTTTTAGCCAATAAAATTAACTAAAATGACCCTACATTGTTACGTCCATCAGCCGAGCATTGAGGTAATCGCACGCTCACCTTAACCTCGATGACTGCAGAAAGCCCTCCGGCGGGGTCTGTGGCGCTTATGACGTCACTCTCAAAGATGTTCTGGTGGTCCCGGATCAGAAGGGCCATAATTTTGTTGCAGACAGTCTGGTCCTTCATTCCATCGAAGCCTGGAGGGACGCTGGGGTACGCGAGTAGGAAAAAAAAACAGCATCAGGGTATGTTTTGAAATGTGAAGGGGGGGGGCAAAGATCACAAAGAGGAAAAATATGCCCAAATTTTGCAAATTCCTTATTCCCTTCTTGGGGGGGGGGGTCAGGGTTGGCATGTGACACTTCCAGATTTAACCCCCCCCCAGCATGTTGTGCAAATGCAGACAGCCAGCAAGGCTAATTATATGTCTGTACCCCCCCCCGGGTACATAAGGTACATCACATAGCGCTGCATCATCTCGTCTGCAGATCACGTTCCAGCCACTCGGCCCTCATGATCCAGTTTATCAAGGCCCGGAAATCAGTGCCTCCGGGGGGGACGACGTGCTCAGATTCGGCTGACTTCTGCCTCGAGTGGCGGAGATGTGAATGTCAGCTGACGACAGGGATCACAACACACCTGTGGGGTCATTTTGCTCTCAGAGAGTGAGAGCAAAAAGTGCGAGATGTCCGTCCAAGGATGACAAATCTTGGATTTGAACCGGAGACGCTGTGATCATGACCACAGTGTTGGCAAACAAACATATGTTTATCCTACCTCCTAAAAAAGGCTCTAAAGTGAAAGGGAAGGACAGGTTCAGTTCTTAGCAGGTGTGATGAGTGATCACAAAATATAACTGATTTAAAACCCTCGTCCATCCACCTAACTCGTAACTGCTTATCCTGGCCGGGGTCACCAGGTACCCATCTGAGGCAGCAGAAGGCAGGGGGACACCCTGGACAGGCTGCCACTCCGTCAGAGGGCAAACAGACACAATCAAACGCTACAGCCAATTCATGGATGACGGGGATTTTAAGACTTCCATTGGATGGAAACGGCCGTTTCAGTACTGGCTGCACAATAGCCCCACCTACTGGCTAAGCCCTCAATTAAAAAGCGTTGAAAAAGTCTTCGCATATAGCGTTTGGATTGAAACAGCATTAAATCAGAAACCGACGTCAAGATCCACAATAAGTGAAAGGGCAGGATCTGCATGTGCAGGCTGTGGGGGGGCATGTAGGCCCGTACCCTGGACAATTCATAGTCAGCGCACACAGTCACATTATGTGGCAGAGCGATGCAGCGCACATTTGGAACGTCAGCTGTCAAACTGGGTCTCTCCTAGTCAATGCCGGCACATACTTGGCAGATCCACTGCACCCAGGCTCTGGGAGCTGAAAGGGGGGTGTTAATGGAGATCGCCGCCCCGCGGCCACAACAACTGCTGGAAAAGCTGTACTGAGGACCAAGCAAACCAGCTTGCTGTTTACATATCAAAGCAGGCTACCCTGGGAACTCACTGGAAGACGTTGGGCCCGAACACGGTGGCCAGGTTGAGGGTCGTCATGCGGTTCTGCTCATGGTGTTCAGCCACCTGGGACAGGAAGTGGCACAGGTACCTCAGCAGGCTGTAGTGGACCACGGGCAGCTGGCGGAGGCGAAGTCGGAGGGCGTGGCCAAACTGCTCCTCGGCGCCCTCTGCAGGTCACAGATACACAGCATTATAACAAGAAACGTGTGTAACACAACATCGACTGTAGGAGCCCCAAATACACAGTTTATTGTTTATTGAATTATGTTTAACATTCTTGTATGTAAATTGTTTTCCTTACTGATTTATTTTGTTTTCCCTATTTTGTTCGTTTGGTATGCATTTAAAAATTGGGCGGCATCCCTTTAAGAACGCAAGCAGATTATAATGCAGAAGCACGTGAGCACAAAGGGGAAAAAATTTAGTTATTAAACGGCTTTTGATGTAAAGGTGGGGGCTTAGAGCCACGTGATTATACTCACAGGAGTGGAAATCAGGGTTGGGGCCATTCCGGAATGCATTCATCTATTGCAATCCAAAAATCAGGAAATGGAGATGGAGTTAGGGTTGGGGGGAAAAACCTATGAGGAACAGAACTGGAATTGAATTTGAATTTCAGGGAGATTTAAATTCCAACTCCAGTTTCATTTCCTGATTTGGATTGGAACTGATGAAAGCATTCCAGAATGGCCCCAACCCTGTTGGAAATATTGAATTATTTACTGAAACGATACCATTCGAATGTCACAATTAAGCCATTTTGCTTAAAAAGGAATCAGCACTGGAAAAAACGTATTCTTTTAATTGAGCACAAGTTGGTACCAGTGACATTTATGGATTAAGAATATTGTGGAGTTTACGTCGACTCAAACTCATGCAGACAAAACAAAACATCACATCTAGAGTGAAAACAAAATCTATTTACATTTCAAAACAAGCCGGCATGTCTTATCACTGTGAAGGCCACAGGGCATGTGAACTCCAACCTCGACAACGATGCAATGACTGCCGACATGGAACAAGCAAGACATAAACAAAGCACCACGTGGCTGCAGCGACCTTCCCCACACAGGAACCGCGCCACGCCGCGCTCTTCATCCCACTAAGCCATGGACATGTTAACCCACCATCAGCACCAAGATGTTTTAATTTAACCTCCAGGTAAGTAGTGTACTGTAACCAACCCCCCCCCCCCCCGCACCCATCCCTAAAAGTCAAAGCCTATGATACAAGGTCACATTTACTTCAGCCCAGTTTCTAATGCTGGGAAGCAGCAAACAAACGTGACATTCCCCACACATGTAGAGTGCATAACATTCACAATAATACATATACAAAACATACATATAACTTAAAAATGTTTGTCTTTTGGTATATTTCACATAATATTACATTATATTTTCCCTATTTATACAGCAGTTGGCGAATCTGCCAGAACAAGCATTTCACTGTTGTTGCGCTGCATGTGACAAATAAAAACTTTGATATACAGGTGATATGGGACAGTGGGGGGAGGGGGAATCAGACTGACAAACAGAAGGATATGCAGGCAGTTCTCAGCTGACACTAATCCATTCCACAAACCCTTCGCCAAGTCAAGTTTTACACAAGTCAAATTACAGACGCCTTATAGGACATAATGCATAAGCAAAAATATTTGTAATACATACTAAAGAACACATTAAAAATGAAAAGACAATGTACACGCAAAGATCACATTTTTATGTCAGCACATCCATGAACTATGTATCTTGGATAAGTCCGGATTTAAATGAGTTGGCTTTACATAAACAGAGCTTCCTGAACTAACGAAAGCCACCCACGTGACCTACAGTGCAGTGCTCTAAACGCACAGCAGAGGGCAGTGTGAACACACCAACCGGACCCCCGCAGCCTCACTCCCACCTCACGCAAACCCTGGCGCCACCTTCAGACTCACCCTGGTACAGCAGCAGGAGTTCTGCCTGGACGCCGCAGGTGATGACGCCCCCCGGCAGCTCCCTCAGGAACTGCTTCAGCAGGCTGGCTACCGTGCACGCGTCTGCCTCCTGGTGGAGGTCCACCTCCTCCCCGCTCTCCATCTGCTGCCGGAGGCTCTCCACCATCCGCACGTTCCCGTTGACCCGGAACAGACCCTCCTGCTGCAGAGCTGGGGGTAGGCAGGCAAGACCAACCACTCACAAAGAAAGACAAACCAAAGCAACAGCTACCTTACGTTATCATAATAAGTACATTTAGCAATGAAGAGCTTCAAAAGCCCAACACTGCCATCTAGTGGCCAAATATCAACCTGCAACCTACAGAAGCCCTTCACAGACGATGGCGTTACATTCCGATAAACCCGATCTAAGTTAAAAGTATTGCAAGTTGGATATGAGTATGAGATGACATTTCGGCGTTTGGTAGATGACGAGTTTTGCAAAATTAGCTTAAACAGGAAAAAAACAGTAACAGTACGATACATTGTTAAACACTGCGTGAGACGTTTACACGCGCGATCGCCGCAGACACTGGAAGCGTGGCTGCGGCGACCGCCTGGCATCAGCAGAAAGTATCGTACGGCGTATTGCTAGCCCGGGAACAGATCAAAATTCAAAGTCCGAAGACTGCTGACTGTGAGTCGCTGTCGCACCAAGTCGAGCCATCGTGATGCGAGGAGCGACTGTACAGAGAAATATAACCTTCGGGAACCATCGTCATCAGGACTTCCCAGGAGGCTGGTTGTACTGTAACATCACAAAGACACCTTCTGCATGAAGAACCCACCTATCCAAATGGACAGACCCTGGAAAGACACCACACGTGGAAATGTTCTCCATTTTGGATCGGTGACATTTATTTGTGGAATAAGTTTATTATCCACTTGGGAAAATGAGGGAGAACTTGAAACTGATTCTGCTGCCTTGGCAGAACATGGGCGCACTGACAAATCCATTTTGCAGCAACCATGGCAACCAGTGAAATACATCAAAATTCAGTGTTACAAAAGAGAAGGGGCACATTAGGAT
Organism: Mormyrops attenuatus; assembly: GCA_026777985.1. Lineage (NCBI taxonomy): Eukaryota > Metazoa > Chordata > Actinopteri > Osteoglossiformes > Mormyridae > Mormyrops > Mormyrops attenuatus. The sequence continues at coordinate 1,162,176 of JAODKC010000085.1, forward strand.
GCAGAGGATGTGTCTGGCCGTTACTGACCGTGCTTTCGGAGGAACTCCACCATGCTGCTGAGGACCAGGGGCACGCCGCTGGCCCCCAGGCCCAGCTCTCTGAGCTCCAGCAAGGGCACGCCGAACAGCCTTCTCCCTGCACCGGGGGGCCTCTGCTTCATCATGGGCAGCTGCACCATCTTCTTTACATCCTCCCTGATCTGCACGGCTGCCCTGTTATGCTTCCAGAAACACAGGAGAGACGTACAGTCAACCACGGCGACGGTCGCCATCAGCGGGAGCCACAAGGCGGCCCGGTGGCCCGTTTGGCAAACTGGACCCAAGGGGCAACCCACTTATAAACTTTCAGGCAATTTCCCTGGACGCCCACAGTGGAACACTGAGTTCTGGTAGTCAGGAAGAGGAGGGGCCTGCCCCTCACCACCGTAACTAACACAGACTCCGGTTACCTGGCGCTCGTATCTAGGGGCGTGTCTTTAAGGGCTTGAATCGGAAAGCACACATGGCAGTGGGCTATCACAGCACAAAGGTGGCCGAGGGCCTTAAAGCGGCAAAGGTCTTCTAATGTGAGTTTTTCGACTTTATATTTTATATTTGCCTGAGCGTCCATCCAAACTGCACTGGCAGGGTATGGTCTGCATATCAGCAAATGCGGGAATAAAACCCATCTATGAGATGGCTTCATTACTGCAAAAAACCCTCCTGACGCGGCTACACTGTCAAAACTGTTCATTTCCATTCCCACTGGCTCTGTGCAGCGTCAGACCTCCAAAAACCTACACTGGCCCCTGAATGGGGGTTAATGACAACGGTCACACGTTTCATAACAGGACAATTTTATCTATCGTGATTTATTAACTTTGCAGTGATGACACAGTGAGTATTGCTGCCCTGTCCAGCCGAACATACTCTTCAGCTTACAGTTGCAAGCAGCAAGCCGCCCTTGAGGACGAGAAGACACAGACCATTTGTTCAGCTATTTAGAAGATCAGTGATCAAGCTCAACAATAAAATAATCAAGACAAAATTTCTTCCTCTCACCTTCCCAGGAACAGGACATTTCATACAAACATGTCATCTATGCTCTTAACTAAAACATCCATTATCACAGGCCTTGACTAGTTTAACATCCATCCATCCATCCATCCATACCTGCTTGTCCTATTCAGGGTTGTGAGGCTCCAGAGCCTATCCTGGAAACTACGGGTGCATGGCAAGGAACAACCCAGGATGGGGAACCAACCCATCGCAGAAAACACGCAAATGCAGACGCACACCATTCACACATACGGACAATCTGGCAACTCCAACTCGCCTCAGCATGTTTTTGGATGGTGGGGGGGGGGGGGGAGGACTGGAGAAATTGGAGGACACTCCACAACGACACAGGGAGGGCAATGAAACTGCAGAGACTCGAACCCTGATCCAGTAGGTGGAAAGCGACAGTGCTAGCCACTGCACCGCCCCTACCAGCTTAATACAGGAGCTCTGACACAGTCATTTAAAATCTCCTAATAAGAGAAAATGAGGCTTGGGATAAGTGACAGGGGAAATCGTACATGAAGGCCCACAGCCAACCAGTGAGGCCACACCCGAGCGAGACTCCTCGCCCAATGACTTGGCCAGTGTCACATGTCCTCGTGCTCTGGCCACATCACCAAGGCTTGGGGAGGGACTGTGACATCATGGGAAGAGGCATGCATTTACACTTCCACTGTGGGGTCACGCCCCGCACAGGGCGCTAAGCTGGGACAAGACAGACCCCGACCGTCGCTCCCGGACCCCTGGGGTCCATGAGAAGCTTGTCTTTACACACTACCCCAGCAGCAGAGTGACTAAGCACTCCAACTCCAAGGCCATTAAAGGAAAAGGAGAATCACCAGAATACCAAGGCAAATCATCTTCAATTTAAGATACACAACCCTTTCTATACCCGATTTTTATATAGATTTTAAATAAAGACACAAATGCACACCAACAATGTCTACACCAACGTCATTTTATATTTTTTTCTATAGGAGTCTAAATATTTGCTGGCACTATAATGTGTATTTGTTATCATTGCTGGTACTATTATCAATATTTATATTTGCGAGACGCTTTATTCCTAGAATCATACAAGTGAGGCAGGTACACCACGGCTATTATCAGCAAGTGTATTGTTAAACGTTGGACTTTGCACACAGCGAATGTTTAATGTTCTCAGCACCTGAACGTTCCGTTATAACAGGCATAACGACTATTTCGTTGGCAGGGCTGCTAAAAAAAAATAGAAAAAACCGAAACCCACCTTGTCCGAATTAATCTAAAAGCAGGCTTTTGTGTGCGTGTGGTATTGGCGGTACTGCGGGAGGATTTCGGAGTGTGTTAAGCTGGTCTGAGCCCCCACTGCAATGACAAGCGCTGCCTAGACAGATGCCTCTTCAATCTGTCCACTTAGCCCCCCCCCCAACAAGATCCGGGAAGTGTCCTCGATGACACCTCTGTTCACACAGATAGCGTGAAGGGGCGGCCGTACTTAAAACCACTGACTCTCCGACAAACCATCAATCACGTGGACATCGCCCCAATAAACTGTCCCCCGTCTAATAACGCGGCTGACGAAAAGAAATGTTTGCAAGGTGGGTGGGTGCACGCGCAGTGACAGGGAGAATGCGGCTCGTCGGATTCAAGCTGCGACTTGTTCGCTCCCCCGTCGTGGGTGGGCCGGACATCAACCAGCGGGGGTGCCCAGGACGCGGCATGAAGCGCAGCCTGCGACAATAACGTACGCAAAGTGCGCAAGCAGCGCAGGATACCTCACAACACAACTACTAAGCACATAACTTAGAAAGCAATAATAATAACAACAACAATAATAATAATAATAATTATGCATTTTATTTGTGGGCGCCTTTCTAAAACCCAAGGTCACCTTACATAGCCCATAAAAGACAAACAATAAAAACAAATAATTAAAGAGTTATTTACATAATACTCCCAATATTCAAAATATTCCCAAGGCCGACATTAATATGGTAAAGAGATGTCTACATATTTTACTGATTAATCTGTAAACATACAGCATGGGACTCATCTGTTCTCGTTTGTAATAATCCGTTTTTAATGGTTTATTCAATATGGGAGAGAAGAAAGCGTACTTATACCGCTGATTGAAACTAACTGCTATTTATGTCTAGCGTTAAATATCCCGCCCTAGGCACCGTAGCAACAGGTTTACAAAACACTCCCTGCTTTAAGGATGGCGACGCCAATTTCACTTCCCTCCGTTAAAAGTATTCGTACTTTTCAAGACTTTTAAAAAAGCTAACTTTAGTAGGGAAAACGCATAAAGATTGACTTCGTAACGGCTCGACATTTTTTTTTCCGAATTTGTCTACAGGAAGTTTTGATCAGCACAAATATCCATAAATGGATACTTCTATTAAATGTTTGTTTTCCCCCGTTTAAATTGCGTGATTCAACAAGACAGTCCGACGGACCCCTTGGTGACCGTGACAGAGTTGATTAACTGTTTTAACCTTAAACAATATTGAGATGATTTTAAAAATGGATCAAATGGCCTAATGAACATCCGAAATGAGTCTGAAACATATCTGAAGTAGCGTTTTTAGTGTTTGAAGGGGGAAAGCGAACCAACGCATCCAGAAAAGCCGCAGAAAAGCGGAAACGAGCAGGACCACACAGGTATGCAAAGGCGGACACCTCGGGACACGCAGCTTAAAGCCGCTAAATCACGGGCAGTAAAGCGCCCGCCGCTACTCACACAGACAGTCAGCGCTCCGGCCCCCATGCTTCCAGGAAGAAGCCGCAGAAGAGGGATGCAGCAGCGGCTCCGGGTAGCCGCTAAGTGCGCTCACGGCAGCGCTTCACCTTCTATCCCATTGACGGGAAAGTATCGCAGGCTGGGAAGACAATAAATGCAACATCCGAAAGTTCGGGGCTGCCCCAGAGGCGTCGGGAGCGGAGGAAGCGGCCGAAGACGCCGTCACGCAACTCAGACTCCTCCAGGCTGAAATCTGAGCCCTGAGCTCCTATTGGCTCCCGTGTCGGGTCATGTGACCCTCTGGATGAAACTTTCAAAGCGGGATTCGATGCATATTTAAAATCTGGAGGAATGGTCGCTGATGTGCTATTGTTGGTATATCCATTATTTGTTGCTTTATCACTTCATATCACGTGTGTTTGTCTTCGATAAACCGCCCACCACCTCTATCCACTTTATTTCCATTTGCACCGTTATTGCCATTTATTATTTATTCTAACATACCATTTATGTAAAACTCTGCAGATTCGAAATATAACTGTTTACATGTACATTATGTTAACGTTGTTTATGTATTTTTTTTTCCATTTCTCCTGTATGTCTATGCGCTTTATGCATTTATGAAGCACCGTGGAATGATATTTCGCGTCACTGTACGGAGTGCACTGAGATTTTTAACTACTGTACTATGCAGCATATTTTACAAAATGAAGCACGACTTAAGGACAATAAAAACTACTAAAGTCGACAATACAACAGCAGGCTTGACTTGGAGCAACTGATTAAGTTAAAGTATTAACGTGGGGAGTTCCATCGGAGGGAGGAAATGGCTCGCACTTCCTCACCGATCTTCATCGGTCTGCAGCGACGTCTACCGTCTGCAGGTCTCTCCTGCAAGCGGGCTACACCGAAGTATAACGCCCGAAACTCAAACAGCAAAGAAAAATCCAGCAAGGGATCAGTGAATAAAATAGGAATGCCAGGGAAGTACTTTTTGGGAACACATCATATATTAGAAATCCAAAAGGATAGAGACAGGTCCGGCGAATGCATTAAGCATGTACGAGTCAGCGTGCTGTCTGGCCCTATTATCATTATAAAATATTTTGACATCTTGTCAGTTTTCACAAATTCTGGTATCTTTACAAATTTGAATGTTGTCACAGAATATTACATGTCAGAAAGGATTTGGCAATTAACATCCATCTGTCCACCTCATACACATTTATCCCGGATAAGGTCACGGGATAATAATTAATAGCAAGTAATTTACAGTTTACGTAGGAAAGTTATTTTCTGCATGACGAGTTACACACTGCTTTTGTATTGACAGAGTGAGACAGACTTCTGCACGTCCAAGGCGTAATAAAAGGTGCCTGTTTTCCTTTCCCCGGCGCAGTCCATCTCAATCCGGGGAGTGATTTATGTTCGGCTTGGTTGAGCCGTCTGCTCATAGATGAACTGCTTTATCTGGTCGCGGATCCAGGGGGAGAAGGCGGAGACGCGGGTGAACACGGACGGCTTTTTGTCCTTGGCGCAGCCCCTGGCCCCGAAGCTTACAATTCCTTGGACTTGCCAGCTCGCATCGGGGCCCTCGGCTTTGTAGACCAGCGGTCCCCCGGAGTCGCCCTGGGGAGGGGGTTAGAAAATGGGTGAGGAAAGATGAAAAACACACACGCCGCGCTGGCAAGAAGGGAAGTCGTCCGGATTTCGCGGCCAGCCTGAGGAGGGCGCTGTTTCCCAGCGCAACAGAAGGATTAATGGTGAACAAAGATTTTGTCTCAGAACAATTATGTACTTTTAATGTTGAATTCCTGACTTCTGCTGGAGCCTTAAGGAGGATGTTCCCGAGGTTAAGTACAGCAGAAAGTCACACCCTTCTACCTTTAGGATGAGTCACTTTCACTATGCACGTGTACTGGAAATATATGTGAAGCCTAAATTTGTCTCATTCAAAATCCTTGCATGATAGGGAAATTCTGATGAGAAATTTGGATTCAGTGCAAAATAACAAAACTTATTTTGCAAAGTAAAAATTTGTTGGCCAGTATCATTGAGCCAAACAAGGAGGGACCATGTGGCAATGGCAGACACTGAGCCCCACCCCTATCTGAGCGGACACAGAGCCCCGCCCCTAGCTGAGCGGACACAGAGCCCCACCCCTAGCTGAGAAGACACAGACCCCCGCCCCTACCTGACAGGCCGACTTGAGCTCATCAGGGGACTCGTAGCCGGCACAGATCATAGACGGACGCACACTGTCCCACCAATACTGCGGCTTGCTGCACGTCTCGAAGGGGACCATGGGCAGTGGTGCCTGGTTCAGCTGTTTGGACACCACAGGGAACAGGCTTCCTGCAGAGACAGGAACACACCGGGGCCACTTTAAACAGATCTACCCATCCAAAAGTTATCGGCGTGTCACCACATGAAAGCCGTGACTTAGCTTTCGGGTGGGACGCGAGTTAATTAACTGTAAGACCCTTCCTTCCATGCCGCTCTGAAGAAGACTCGTGGGAAGTCTGTGTTTTGGTGAAAGACTGGAGGGGTTGGTCGCATCAATTAATTACACCGTCACCGTGAAGTATTAATGAGACCAGGTGGTGTGTCTTCGTCCAAGCACAGGGCCATGGTGAACGCGGCACCAGAGCAGATGTGCTTGTTGACATAAGGGGAGGTGACTTCAGCAATACTTAGCGTCACGCTGACAGGTCAGCTCTCTTGCAGTTTCTCCTCACTGTGGACGGAAGCTCATACTACCAGCATCTCCGTTCTCTCACATAAAGTCGCGAGCAGTTTCACAAGGGAACTGGCTCTTAAATTAAACCACCTTTGTTTTTGAAGGGGAGAGTTTGAAGTATTAATTAGCTGAATCTGTTGGAGTTTTAGCATGTATCGTGTCAGTGTCCTTGTAAATCCGCCAGCGTCCACATGAGGACGCTCACCTTTCTCATCACCCCAGCCAGTCACGAAGCAGTGCGTCCCTCCTGGGAGAACTTCGTCATCCTCAGGCAGACACACTGGGCTTATCTCCCTGGTCATGTTGACCTTCTGTGCCAGGTGGACCAGGGCGACATCATTGGCTACAATATCACTCTGGGGGTAGACGAAGCCGGGGTGGGTTAGGATCCTATCCACGGTGTAGCAGGCCTGCGTGGCTTCGCCTGATGTATTCATGTAGTGTTTCCCCAGACAGAGCTGCCACATGTTGGGTTTGGAAAGCCTGGCACACAGAACCATCGGTTAGAACCCGGGCCCAACATGACTGATGACACTAAAATTAGCCTGGGTCACCTGGACCAGCTTGTTGGGCCCTGTTACAAAAACAACGTTTATGGGACCGTGCGGTGAGTCCGGTGCGTCGCCTTTTTGGGTCACTCACTGCATGAAGCAATGGGCTGCTGTCAGGACCCACTCCTCGTGGATCAGGGAGCCCCCGCACGCATGCTGGAAAGGCATGACAGCCAAGAGCCGGCCCTGATGGGGACAATGACATCATGGGGTTACATGTTCTGTCTAGTCAGGTGACTTTGCTGAGAAGTGACAACGGAGACTGCGGATTGGATCGCGTGTACACAGCTGTGAGAGGGCTCCCCTGTGGGGACGCGAGGCTGGACTCCGGCAGACGGCTGCCTGCAGTGTGTGCTACGCCGTGTGGACTGTCAGTGTCAGGAGGCCCTCACGCCCCAGCTCACCTGCATGGACACCTGCCAAGGCCAGGAGTGAGGCACGGCCGCCACACCATTTACCACACGGGCCACAGAGGTACTGGGGGGCACGGCAGGCCTGCCGCAGGATGCTGGCCAGTCTAGGTCACATGACATACATATTACACCAGACACTATGGGCTATATGACTATACACTAGATTCTGTGACTATGTGACTATGCACTAGATCACGTGACATATTTACACCACGCACTATACACTATACTATGTGACTATACACTAGGCTGTTGGACTACATGTGATTATATGTGACTGTATAACAATACCCTAAACTATATGAGTATACATTATATCACGTGACTATATGTGACTACTGTATAACTACACACTGAACTATGTGACTATACATTATATCACAAGGCACACATTACACTGCACACTAAAGTCTTTATGGGACAAAATAGCCAAACTCCATCCCATTCTATTCCCCCAATGAGTAGCTGGGTCCCTGCTATCAGTATCAAGACTGCCCGGCTCACCGATGGTGATGCCATCCCAAGGATTGGTGGGCGGAGCTGGCAGAGTAGGGAACACACTGAGGTCCGTCGTCCAATATCCACGGAAACCCTTATCCTGCTTTGCGCCGTTACTCACGAACCTGATCACGGCTGTGTTGCCCGTGGTGGTTATCGTGGACGGAGCCATAAAACCACAAAAGGTTCCTGCATAGCAGACAGTTGTATGAACGCTCACGGGACTCAACACACGTTACATACAACCATCAGTGTTCAAACCTGTGGTTAGACTCCTTTATTACAGAGCAGACCATGCCTGTGTCGATCTGTCTTCATAAACTTAAGATATAATTATTTTTTATTAAAAATAAGACTACAGTACATATGGATCAGAGAGAGGTGGGGAGGATAGAGAAGATAAAGTATAAAATGGGAGGAAACACGCATGGAGGAACAAACCTAGCTTGGTAAATCCTGTGCCCTCTCCTTCATAGACCTCAACATAGTCCAGGCATGACCCCAGAAGGCTGACAGCTTGCACGTTGAAGTCAGTGAATTTAATGTGGATCTTCTTGGAAGGGGGCACCGAGATGCTCCAGGTGCATACCGCCTGGGCCGGGTAGTCATAGGTGGGCCAGCCTGGGGACATGATCTGCCCCTGCTCGCTGGAGAAGTGGCCCCCACACTGGATCAAGTCTACCAAGTCAACGACAGACAATCATGTTCTACCTAAGATGAACAATGACGACCTAACTAAGACAGACAATGATGACCTAACTAAGACAGACAATGATGACCTAACAATGATAGACAATGATGACTTAACGAAGATGGACAATGATGACCAAAGACAGAAAATGATGACCTAACTCAGAGAGACAATGATGACCTAAGATAGACAATGACAACCTAACTAAGACAGACAATGATGACCTAACTAAGACAGACAATGATGACCTAACAATGATAGACAATGATGGCTTAACTAAGATGGACAATGATGACCAAAGACAGAAAATGATGACCTAACTAAGAGAGACAATGATGACCAAACTAAGACAGACAATGACGACCTAAGATGGACAATGATGACTTAAGATGGACAATGATGACTTAAGATAGAAAATGACGACCTAAGAACCTAAGAACTGCCAAGGACTTGCATTGAAAACATTCAAATTAAATTAATGTTAAAGAGGACATATTTATCTTATTAATAAGCACATACCATACTGTGGCTCAGTACTGGATGAGCAGTAATGAAGAAGAATGGATGGATGACCATATACGAGTACCATACTCTTAATACTCCACCTCACCCTTGTTCTCAAAAATGCTAGGTGATGTAATGCTTTCTGCCCTCATTATTTACCACAATTATGTGCTGCATACCGCCACCCAAAATCCTGAGTTTGTGAATTCATTTGTCCCAACCAGTCACTGTCTCATGCCTTCATAAAATATATATTCCTCCCAGCGACTGTCATAGGTAATGTGTTGGCTGGAAGAAGACCTTCGATCTCAAGCTGTCAGAGGTCTTCATATGACTTACTAGGGATCTCAACAGGGTCTACAGCCTTCCACGTAGCCAGGAAGCCGGTGTCCACCACGCGGTTGTTGGAGGAGAAGCGGATGCTCAGGATTTTACCAGTGCTCACCAGATCTGCTGGTATGCCGTTGTTGCAGTGTGTTCCTGTGAAGGTTAGGAGCAAAAATGTTGGAAAATGGAGTCTGATTATCATGGCCTGCTTCAAGCCTTGAGGATCATGTCCATTAGTTAGAAGATGAATGATTTAATGAGCATAAGCATGGAAAGTACAACCTACAGCTTCTCAGGCAAAACTCCCGCTGAACCGAAGAGCTTAACTATCAGCCAGAGGTGGACAGTTCATGTCCAGAAAGTAAAAATTCAGACCAAGATTTTGTTTCAACCAACCAGTTGTGTACAAAGAGTCACAGTCATGGAGTACTCAGCTGCTTGGTTGAAAGCTTGGCAGTGAAGAGCAGGCACCTGCAGTGGTGCCTGTGGAGTTGGGGGTTAAGGGCCTTGATCAAGGGCTCACAAAACAAACAAAATCTTGGTCTGGATCTTCACTTTCTGGGCCCGAACTATCCACCTCTGCTATCAGTCATGTTCACCCAACTTTTGACAGGGGGTGATCACTCTTGATAAGTAGCACTGTTGCCCAGTTATGCACTAGCTAATGTTCATTGGGTTACATGAAGCTGAGCCATATGTTAGCGTGGACGTGATGTGAAGGCGTCTGCGGCACTTCACCGCAACGTGAGCGTTGAACTTTCCAATCATGGAAACAACTATAGCGGTATGCTTAGTGGTAGCCTCTCCTCCAATGCTGCTGCCTGATTCGTCCCACCATGACAGAGGGCGGGGCTCTGTGATGACACACCCAGGCTGCCGATCTGGTCAGAGAGGGCGACGCTGTCGCTTAGGCAGAGTTGGCTGTCCTCCAGAGAAAAGGCCTCAAAGCGTAGGTGGATCAGCTTGCCCTCTGGCGCAAGTATGTTCCACTGGCAGCGGGCATTGTTGCTGTAGGCAGCAGGGTAGCCCATGGAAGACAGGCTGCCCTTGGTACCCGTCACATTCCTTATATCCCCGCAGCCAGATGCTAGGAGAGAGCGGCGGAGTCAGCTTGGCGACTGGCCCAACATGGAAAAAAAGTATGAATAGAAGACTGCCCCCTACTGATCAAGTCGAAGATGTCCTTCCGGATGATATTCTCCATCCATGGGATGTAGGCGGATGCTCGAGTGAAGACGCTGGGCTTCTTGTCCATAATACAGCCGATGGGACCGAAGCTGGTGATGCCATGAATGGCCCAGGGCTCCCCAGGGCCGTTCTGGCAAACCAGGGGGCCTCCTGAATCGCCCTGCCAATCGCAAGAGAACTGTCAAGTCAAAAGTCTGGACCAGCTTACTCGTAGAAAGGTTTACTTATTATTACTTACTATTTACTTACTATTATTCTGTACATTTTAGAATAATTATAAAGACATCAAAAGTATAAAAAACATATGGAATTATGCACTGACCAAAAAAGTATTAAACAAAATAATAATTTGTTGGGGGGGGCAGCTCTGTGGGTTGGGACTCAGAAGGTTGCCCATTCAAATTTGACCACTGGGCCCTTAACCCCAGTTGCCCCAGGGACTGGCTGACCCTCCTGTCTCCTCTACACCTTTCATGAGGTGGTCTCCTGGGAGGCTTTTCCAGCTGTCCTGAAGGGGGTCCTACATATACGCTGAGCTCCTTCACTCTGCAATCAAACTCCTACAATACCATTTCTACTGGGTTTGGGTCAGGTGGCCTGGTCATGTGATGCAACACTATCGCTCACTTTGTAGGCGGCTAGGTGTGTCCAACCTTTTGACTGATGCCGTATGTACCGGCGTAATTCTCAGCCAAACAATATCTCAAGAAGCTATATTTTTTATTTATTTATGGACTACTTTAAAAACAGGTATGAAAATTGTCATTTTGTTTTTAGAGGGCAGATTTCACAAGCTATTCTGTGGCTTAGAAGTGAACGGTTTTGCTCCAGGAGGTACACCAGGGGAGGATGAAAGGGCACTGACCTGGCAGACGGACTTCAGCTCCTCGGGTTTGGTGTAGCCACAGCAGATCATAGATGGCTTCACCTGGAACCACCAGTAGTCCATCCTCTTGCACGTGTCGTAGGGAATGACGGGCAGAGCCACCTGGTTTAGAGTTTCTGCAGCTTTCGGGGCTGTAGAGTTACCTGTTATGGGTGCGAGGGAGCAGATTTAGTTAACTATCCGCGTATGTTAACAAGTCAGCGGACCAGTTGTCAGCGACGGCCGTGTGAATCACAAGTTGCATTCTGAATGGAGTGCTGCAAAACCGATGTCCGCCAACAGAGGGCGCTGTAGTAACAGTTACAGGAAACAGAGATGCTAAAAATGCGTAAAACACCGGAATTTGTTTTTCTGTAAAGGCGTCTAAAAGAGGGCCGGACCTGTCTCGTCCCCCCAGCCAGTAGCATAGCACTTCTTATCCTTGGGCAGCACCTCCTCCAGGGGGGGCAGGCAGGCGTAGCTGATTTCATCGCTGGGCACCACCTCCCCATCCAGCTGGACCAGAGTGATGTCGAACTCCACGGTGGGCACCTGCGGGTAGCGGAAGCCCTCGTGCCGGTGGATGGCGAGCACGCCGAAACACTTCTGGCTGGGCTCCTCCATTGTCAGATTGTGTTTGCCCAGGCACATGCGCCAGCGCTGCAGCTCGTCCGCATACCTGCAGGGGGCGCCCCAGCAGGGAGGCGTAACACCCGGTGAACGACTCAGAACTGCTGATCGACTAACAGCTGCCCTCCTATCCACTGTCAGGAATATCCCTTGTTCCCTTGGTCTATCTGGAAGTGTCGGTATTTTATCGATAATCAGTAACTGCTAAAAAAGCATCTGTGGCTGGAAAATATGATTATTGGGTTAATCACAAATTCTGATATTTGATATCTGATATCCAGTCCAATCAGATATCTTGGTTCCACCTTCTCTAGTTGCTTGAACCCACCTCCTCTACAATCTGATTGGTTATCTCTCTGAACCAACCATTTGTCTTTCTGCCCTCAGAACATGTGCTCTTATGAGGACATCATGTAAGTAGTATTGCATTGTTTTATCGTGGCCCCTTCATTTTCAGGACAGTTGAACACTGAGTGATGTTGCTGGGGAGGGAGGGGGAACTCACCTGATGAAGCAATGGGCGGCGGTCAGCACCCACTTCCTGTGGATCAAGGTGCCACCACAGGTGTGTGAGAACTTGGGTGTTTCCTGGCTGGCTGGCCAAACCTTTAAGGTGTCAAGGGGGTGTTCAGGTATTTGCGTTTCACAGGCATTTTAAACAGTTCATGTGCCCTGATGTTTGCCTGATCATTTCCAGACCATTAGCTTACTTTTCAGTACAATTATATCTATCACCCACAATTCTGTGCCAGACAGAGACCATTCTGCCACTTTGCTCATACAACCATCCTCCAAAAAGGTTGACAATGCAGGTTGCATGTTATAGGTTCGAGTCCCCGGCAAGGTCCTGAGTAAAGGATGGCTCCAGTTAAATATTCAGCCATATGAATTGGTAACGTGCAAACATTTAAGTAGCTTCAGGCAGTGAAACCGTGTAATATGAATTGATCCATGAAAGACACTTGGAGAAGTATTTCCATGTTATTTTATCGCATTACCTGCATGGAAACCTGCCAAGGCCAGGAATGGGGGGTGGCCGGCTCTCCATTGACGATGCGGGTGTTGACCATGGGGGGGGTGGCGGGCTTTCCACAGGTGGTTGGCCAGTCTGACGGGGGGTGGCGGGGAGGGAGATTTGTAAGAAATGCCAAACTCACTCAGACACGGCGTCTGTGGCTGACAGCCCATTTCTTCACGGAACACTCCGGCCCACCTGGCCCACATGGAGCCAGAACCAAATGTCTAATGCGCCAGCTTCCCGATCACAACTGCAAACAGCCCAGTGGGTGGCCACTTCGGATAATCAGGAAGTAAAGCGATATTTAATGCTTACCATCTGAGACACAATACCGACCACAATACCGATCATCTGAGACGCTATATCAATCACAGTACTGATCATCTGAGACTCTATACCGATCACAGTACCGATCATCTGAGACACTATACCAATCACAGTACCGATCATCTGAGACGCCGATCACAGTACCGATCATCTGAGACGCAATACTGAAAAAATATTTACCATCTGAGCCACAATACTGACCACAGTACTGACCATCTGACACAATTCTGACCACAATACTTACCATCTGAAACACAATACTGACCGCAGTACCGACCATCTGACACATTATGCTGCCCACAGTACTGACTATATCAGACGATATACTGCCCACAGTACTGACCATCTGAAACATTATACTGTCCACAGCTGGTTTGAAATGTTTAGTACTTTAACAATTTAACAGTTGCTTTTACAAAAAACTGTCCATTGGGTCCTATTTATACATTAACGACGCAGGCTGGAAAGTGCTACAATGTTATAAACGACCCCGCAGCTCCTTCCCGGGCTTCTCACTTTGATTTATGAAGCAGGCATGTCCTGTAGGAACCTCTATGTGTAACTGTTACAGTCCAGATCTGTTATTGTGGTGTTTTCTGACTGAATCAGCCTTCACAGACAAAATATTAGATCGTGAGAAACTGGGTTGAGTCAATGGGGTGCGGCAGACATAGGAGGTCAGATGGGGGTCTGCCAGAGGGCTGGGGCCGTCAAGAACGAGAGAGGTGGGCGGATGTCACGGTTACCTATGGTGATCTCATCCCAGGGGTTGGGCGGCACCGGGGGGTCTGTGGGGGCTGGCTGAGTGACGTCCGTCGTCCAGTAGGCTCTGAAGCCCTTGGCCTCAGTGAAGAAGTCGGCATGGAAACGAAGGAGTAAGGTGTTTCCCGTGGTCTGGATGGTGGACGGGAGCTTAGTCCCACAGAACGGACCTGGGGGGAGGACAAGAACAGGAGCTTTTCAGAACTATTCTTTAAATGCATGTGGTCGCTCAGCAAAAGCCCAGATTCCAAGTCACGCATGGAGGAGCATATTTAAGTGATCTGTGCATCTGTAAACATATTTCTCCTGGGATTCAAAGGTACATCACGTCACTCTCAAACCACGCTATTAAACACCATTCAGTTTTGCTGGTCCATTTTGCTATTCCATCATTTACGAGCACGGGCCTCCTACCGTATCTCGTAGCTCCCGCGGCTGCACCGTCGTAGACCTGCAGCTGGTCGAAGCACTTCCCAAGAAGGATGCCCGCCTCTTCCACCTCAAAGTGCGTGAAGGTCAGCGTGATGGTCTCCCCCGCGGGCACCTCCACCATCCACAGGCACTCGCTGTTGCTGGCGTAGCTCAAGGGCCAGTTCTGGGACGTGATGATCCCCGTCCTCTCTCGGGAAAAACCTCCACAGCCCTGGATAGCTGACATGCAGAAGGAAGCAATTCTAATGTTTCCATGACTGCTGATCTGGGGCTACAGGACAGAGGTGGAGATTTCAGATCCAGAGAGTACAAATCCAGACCAAGATTTTGTTTCAACCAACCAGTTGAGTACTCTG
>JAODKC010000085.1:1177343-1189604 GCA_026777985.1 Mormyrops attenuatus
AGCCAAGTAACCCCCCGTCCCCACCCCCAACCCAACCCCCCCAAGCGTTAACCTACCCCACAAAGGGCCCTTTTGCATGGTGTGAGGGCATAATGCAGTTATTAGTCTGGGGGTCTGGGGGGGTCACGCAGCAAGATCCAGCCTCAAACGTCAGGACAATGCAGCAAAATGGCTGAAAGCGGCTGGGAGGGGGAGGGTCTGTTGACCATATTACTCTCTCTGTTTCCTGTCAGCATATGAGTAAGAGTATGCGCCCTGATTCATAAGATTATTATCAGTCACATGGGCGAAAGCAGCCGCACACTTTCATTCTGGGGGACATTCTTCAGCTAAAACCTTTCACTGCTCTCTCCTCCAAAAGTATTTCTGTTTGTAGCATTAAACAGGCTGAAAATCTGTTTTGGTTAATGCAAAGATAATATCAGCATGAGAAAGTTGCAAAAAATATTTTACATTTTTTTAAATAATTTTTTTTATCAACATCAAAGAATTTGGGATCAACAAAGTATGTCTTGTCGTATCTTATCTTATCTCATCTTATTTTCAGAAGATCGAATGTGGTACATTTTTGAGAGACCAATTTAAAATCCAGAAAGATCAACCTTGCTAGTAGATCAGAAAAGATCAAATTCAGTGTTAAAGGTGGTGTGTCTGTGAGTTGAAGTGAGGTGGCAGGAAAGGCGGTGGTCTACAGACTGCTGCACATGTATTTGTGGGAACTGGAAATCACTGAGGTAGAGTCACCTGGAAAAAAAGGAAGACAACTGGGTAAAAAAAAAAACAGACATCCCAGCCAAGAGCAGCTGCAGACATCAATGTGAAGAACCGTGAAGTACCGTCCCAAAAGTGCCGTTTGATCATCACTAAACAATTTTATAACCATATCCCAACAGAACCCTCTAAAAATACAGTATTTACTCCTAAAAGAGAACTTCTCATTCTATTTAAATATCTCAGGTGCATGGATTACCAAGAGAAACTTCTTCCCAAATAGCATTTTGGCCAGGCTAGTGAACCATCTCTTGCTGATGCTAATGAAGTATGCAGAGGTGGAAATTTCAGATCCAGAGAGTACAAATCCAGACCAAGATTTTGTTTCAACCAACCAGTT
Source organism: Mormyrops attenuatus (assembly GCA_026777985.1). Classification (NCBI taxonomy): domain Eukaryota; kingdom Metazoa; phylum Chordata; class Actinopteri; order Osteoglossiformes; family Mormyridae; genus Mormyrops; species Mormyrops attenuatus. The sequence goes on from JAODKC010000085.1 coordinate 1,178,455, forward strand.
GAGTACTCTGTGACTGTGACTTTTTATACTCAACTGGTTGGTTGAAACAAAATGTTGGCCTGGATTTGTACTCTCTGGACCTGACATCTCCACCTCTGCTGCAGAGAGCGGGGATTCCATCCCAGGATGCACAGGGCTGGGGACTCCCTGGACGGGACCATACACTAAGTGCAATTTAGTGACACAGATCCACAAAAACCACAGGTCTGTGTGCTGTAGGATGAAGCAATAACTATCTTATTTAAATTGCTTAGCACTTTGTTGTCTGTGGTGATACATTTAGGTTTATTTGCCTTTCTTGTTGCCAGGGGTGATGTCTATCGCCTTTCAAACCACGCATCTGCCTGGCTCCCCCTGTTGGCCACATACAGTTAATACACTGGGGCGATAAAGGGCCCAGAAGGGACTTTTTAATGGCCGCCCAGAACCAGAAAACCTGGCCACTTATTAATAACCCAAATCTTCTTAGTAGTGAAGTTCGATACTCCCCTCCCTCCCCGCAGCCCCCGACTCCGGCGTGTCACCTCCGATGTCTTCTGGGTAAACAGCCTCCCACGAGGCGGCGAATCCGCGGTCGGCCAGACGCGCGTCGGACTGGAAGCTGACGTACAGCCTGCTGCCGGAGCTGATGAGCAGCGGCGGGAGAACGTAGCCGCAGTGGGTGCCTGGAAATGCCCAGATGGGGCGTGAAGACATCCGCCGTCTTTACAGCAGACCCAGTACCACTGAACTGGATTCTTTATAACTGTGTCGCCATTTACTTTTGAAACAGTAAAAGCATCAGATTTCATGATTCCGGGCTGGTGTGTGGCTCAGTTAGTTAGGATGCTGTACCTGTGATCGGAAAGGTTGTTGATCCCAGAGGGATTTCATGGCTAGGCCCTTGAGCGACCTTTAACCCCCCACTGCTCCAGGGACTGTCTGACCTTGCTTTCTCAAACATGTATGCCACTTTGGATAAAAGTGTCAAATAAATAACATCTAATTTATATTTCAGTACAGTATTATACTAAATGTACTTCCAAACCTACTAAACATATGTTGCGGCCAAGGATCAATATCACTGTGAATGACTGGAGAAACCGACCAAGAAAAATACGAACAGAAAAAAAAAGATCCTCATTCAAAGGTACAGCTGGGGTTGAATTGATTGAGCTGCATGGCTGCATTCATTAAGCATAGAACCGTGAGTCATTGCGTTAAAATGTGCCACTCTCAGGTTACTTAAAAGGCCGTTTGGGGCATTAGGTAGGAGATGTCTCAGCTGGCGGGGCACTAAGCGTATGTGACGGGAACATTGGATTTTCCAAGACTTCCATCCATCCATCCATCCATCCATGTACATTAATTGTGACATGTATAGGGGATGTGGGCTGTGGCTCATTGTCAAAGCTAGCAGCTAAAAGCTAACAGGGTCTTTACCCTGAAACATGATAACCAGCAACCAGCGTTACAGAAAAATTCACCAAACGTAACATCCTCCTTCTCCCAGAAACCCCCTGTGCTCTGTGTTCCAGCCGTCGCTTCAACTCTCAAAGGTGCATAGATAAGGTGCAGATAACAGGTTCTGGTGCGAATAACAAATTAACTGCACGTTCACCCCGAGGCCGAGATGCTAATCAACAGCTTCACAGATTAGCTGGACTGTTATGTAAGAGGAACCGTGGTCTGATTAAGTCAAAGTCTGAAGATCACACATAAACTCACATTTTTGGCACGTCAACAAATCATATTGGATTATATGACCAATTTTATTATGTAACGGGCTGGCAGATGCTATAAAGTAAGACAATAAATTTTACAGAGCGAGGTGTATTACAGATAAGCTTCTAAAGCTTGAGCACCTTAACCAGGATTTGAACCACTGTCCTTCTGGGACACTATTTGAGCACCTTAACCACCACCCTAGGCACGTACCGAGAGGCTGCAGCTCGTCCGAGACCAGGAGTCTGTCCGGGCCACACTGGCCTGCCTCCCCGACCACGGCCATGTCCGTGACCTCCAACTTGACCAGCAGACCCTCAGGGACGGTGATGTTCCAGACACATTGCAGGTCAGACGGATATGATTCAGGAAAGCCCTTGGAGCTAATGGCACCGTTGCGGCCCTGCTGAAGGCTGCTTGTTCCACAGCCAGAGTCTAAGCAGAAGAAAAGCGTCACACACAGAGCGCTCATTTTAGATGAGAGCTTGCCGTCTTAAAAATGGCCGCTGTTATTTTGACTTGTGACGTATATTCTAAGGAAAAAATACACCTGAGGATATACCGCATGCTGTTATTTTATGATCATGCGTTTTTTACTTTTAAGCGTATGCTAAATGTAAACTGAGAACTCAATGTACTACTGGTTCTACTAGAAATACCAGTATGAATGCAACTTTAGTACTTACACCTGTTTGCTTTACTGAGGTTTTTCTTTACTTTATTCAAGGGCAGAGAAGCTGGGACCAAGCAAGCTGTTCAGATTAGACCGCGGGCCTCTAACCATTACTCTCCATGCTGTGCTAGTTTGTGTCAGGTGGGCAAAGGGCGCCCCCTGCAGGCTGTACCGCCAGCCCGGCCCACTGCCGGGGCCCCACTGAACGCCATTCGGGGACGGAATGACAGATGCCTGCCTATTAGCTGTACAGCAATGCAAATTATGGAAATCATCGCGATAGAAGAGTCGGTTGGGAATTTTCTCGTTTTTTGTGTGTTTTTTAAATAAAGATGCTACTTTAAGCGCGTTGCGCTTGTCAAGTCGCTGTCACGGATCATTAGTCTAAGGTGAAAAAGTGGAAAATGAGTTTAATTTGCTGAGAACGGATGCGAAAATGAGAGACAAATCCGTGGTGTCGAAGCGATCCTGGGCAGATATCCTACCGTCCGGCTGCGTCAACGTGGTCATGCTGGGCTTATCGCTGGTGACGGTTGGCTTGGTGCTGGTGGTGCTAGTGGTGCTGGTGGTTCTGGTGGTGCTGGTGGTTCTGGTGGTGCTGGTGCGAGCAGTGGTGGTGCCGGTGGTCGGCGGGGCTGTGCTATACACGGCTCGGAAGCCGCGAGCGTTGAAGCTGGAGTCAGTCTTGAAACGGACCGTCAAGGTGCTGCTATTGGATGCCATCGTACCTGGCGCCGAGCCGCCACAGAAGCGACCTGAAACGACAGGTGTGGTTCCAGCCTTCCTGCCCTGAGGATCCAGCCTGAGATCATTCGCCATCTGGACCCGGTGAACTGCACTGGCTCCAATATTGTGCCGAAAAGCGCAGACTGTTACTCACCGGTGGGGCTAATGGCATGATTTATTTAATCTTGGCTGCATTCATTCACGACATTCTCGAAGCAGGTGTGCGGTTTCTCCAATTAATGTCTTTTCAATTAATTTTCAATGCTGTAAAAATAAGGCCACAGCCATTCCTGTTGTTTTACATGTTGAATTTTTTGTTTCCTCGAGTCTCATGTCCCTTTCATGACTCATACGCTCTAAATGCCACCAAGCGTTTGGCTTCCAAAAAACAGGATCTATGTTCCCAGACAGAGGTTCTCAGCTGGGTTTTACTGGGCGGGGGGTGGAGGGAGGGGTGGTCACGTGTCTTTACCGAGGATGAAGGGGCCATCATACACCTCTACAAAGTCACCACAGGCCTCAGGAACCAGGTCGAAATCGGAGAAGGTGAGCCAGATCCTTGCCCTCGCCGGCCCCGTGATCCTCCACTGTGACATCACACAGAATTTACATGTTAGCATCACGCAAAGAAGAGGCGCATGGGATTTCTGTGCGGTGCGTCACACAAACGGTACTGCACATCGGTCAGCAGTCTGCCTCCTGTACACACAGCAACCAGATCTGTATCTCAGGGTTTTCCCAAAAAAGGCCAGGAACACACACACCCACACATACACACACAGGTTTGTAATTATATCTTTGTGGGGACTCTCCATTCATTTCTATAGGGAAAACTGTAATCCCAACATGATGACCTTAACCCCTACCCAGCCCTAACCTTAACCATAAGTAACCAAACAAATTACAAGACTTTTGGCATTTTTAGTTTTTTGATTGCATTCACAGATCTTTGTGGGGACCTGGAAAATGATTCCCACAATGTCAAAATAATAGGTCCCCACAATGTAATATAAACACAATACACACACACACACACACACACACACACACACACACGCACACATCCTGATGTTTGGGTTAATACTCCCCCCCATCTTTTAATAGGCTGCTCCCTGGACGGTTGCATCAGCGCTAACACCAAATGTGGGTCGCCGCGCTGTTCGCTAACTGCTCCGTTTGCTGCATGCTGATTGGACGATGCAACACCCCCCCCAACTGTGGAGCCTGACCCCCTCTCTAACACAAGCTGGCGCAGGGCTTCCGATTCTGAGGCTCCAGACGTTCGGATTCCAGACGCGGAAACGGCGCTGTCCTCTTTCAGGGGGTCTGTGACCCAAATCGCTGGAGTTAAATTATTCAAGTGCATAAATAGATATAAAAATCACAATCTGTCTCGACGGCTTTGAGTAACAGTGTCTGCTAAGTAAGTGAGTCACTGTAATAATAACCTTATTCCCGTCTAATAATTTATAACATTCCCATCATCAAATAAGCTTAATGTGGCTGTAGGAAATAGTTTTTATTTATATGGTACTGATGAGAGGAATGAGATTTCTAAACTCTGGGACAGCAGTAATACCATCTCATTTGGAGGTTCATACGGGCTCCACACCCGGACGGTACCTGGTACGTGACCCCATCTTCGTAGTTCTTCATAGGAAATCCTGGAGTCTGCAGGTCCCCTTGGCTACCTTGCAGGTGGCCGCCTGCTCCGGCTATTTCTGGAAGCAGAAACGGAAATCGCCTCAGCTTCTCGGACGTCTACGGGAAATACCTCCACCCCCGTCACTCCCCCAATCACTCCACCCAACACCGGGATCCTGTAACTAAGTCTGCGATCCTCTTGGCCCCAGAGATGACGCTTAATGTCCCTGTTACATGTCACGTGTCACATGACTCAGGTCCGCTGGCGGCCTACCGGCGGTGCGCTCTGGGCTCATGGCGCTGTAACGGGCTACAAAACCCGTGTCTGTGCCCCGCTCGTTGGTGTCGAAATACACCGTCAAGGTGTTTCCCAAGGAGACGATCGGTTTCGGTTTGGAGTATCCACAGAACTTTCCTGCAAAGGTTAAAAAAGTGTGACAGCTCAGCTAAGTGCAAGTCTTATCCCGCTTTTGACTGTTGACGTTCTCTCCATTGACTGCATGTTTTGTTCCCTGCTAATCACCATGGCCTTTATTCACGTGAAAAACAGTCAGGGTAAAGTATCACAGAGTGATTCTGGATGGCCGACCCTACTGCGGGCACAGCCTGCTGCCTCTCTGTGTCAGATTAATCCGGTTATGACCGCTTTAAGGCGGAATGGACCGGCTCGGCAGTCCATCAGTCTCTGTGGAGGTGCTGAATTGGGCATGACTTCAAAGCCCGATCCCCCCCTCAGCTGCCAAATGGAGCAGGTCGAATGGGCAGGGTGGGGTGGGGGGAAAGGTTAGTGGAATTAGGGTAGGGGGGGTGCTGCAGGCCCTCCATGGAGTCACTGGGTCAAGCTGAGAGTCAGAGAACGAGCAACATTAAAGGAAATTGAGAAAGTGAGCATTTGTTGCCTTCGGGGGGGTGGGTTTGGGGGGTGTGAACAATAGTGTTTCAGATTGTAAGGTGAATGGAGAGGCCTGTTAATGAGTCGACGGGACCTCGCAGGGAGGGGCCTCTGAATGTGTGACTACAGGGGGAGATTTTCCTAACATCGTATAATTTAACAGCATAGGGAGTGCAGTGGCTGCCTCATATCATGGGGGTATCAAGCTGCTATCTATCAGGATGCTAGACCCCCCGGCCATGACAGCACCCTGTGATCCTCACCAATCATCCCCAGGTCGTCTTTCACCGACACAGAATCCGACTGGCATATGATAGAGTCCTCCAGGGCGAAGTCTTCAAACCACAGATGGATGACCTGAAACATAACAAGGGGAAAGTCCGTGCGTGATTGGCTGTTCCCCAAACTAGCCCCACCCACCCATGCCTCCATCATAAAGCCGGGCAGGTACACACCTCGCTGATCCGTATGCAGCATGTTCAAGATCTAAAGAGATGACCTTCAGCAATCTACACAGCTAGCTGGTTATAGCAACCATCTTTTAGTCTGAAAGTTTATTTATTCAACTTTGTCTTCGTTTGCATTAATACAGCTACATTGGAATTCTTCATCTTTTTGCATATCCCATCTTGCTCTGCTTTTAAGACACATTTGTATGGTTTAGAGCAAAGCTTTGGATGTGAATGCAAGGTCAGATATATACCAAGCATCCCTGGGCTATTTTAGAGGGAGGGGGTTAGGGTCTAGACCCAATAGCCATGACTAGTTTGCTGAGAATGGGATTTGAACCTGCAACCTTCCACTCACTAGTACAGAGGACTAATGGGCTGAGCCACACATCACCCCCAGCGAAGCAACTCCCTGAGATAAACATTACATTTATTAACCACAAACTATATCCCTGCAGCACTATGTCACAATACATATGTGGCTATGACTTTGCCGCAGTTAGCGCATATGCTAATGGCGCGATAACTGCACTGTGGCATATCCCGCGTCTGCTCGGCCATATGCGGCTAGCAGATAATTGAGCTAATGTGCGCAGGCGCATGGGCAGCCAAGCGTGGGGAACACGCTTCTATTTTCACCAGCTGCTTCGTATGCGGCCTCGCTTTTTGGGTCAGGCCGGGACGGATTTATCTCCACCTTGTCTGGATCGACGGTGATGCGCCAGCTGCAGCTGGCGCCGCTGCCGTAGCTGCTGGGGTAATTCCCGCTGGCGAACTGTCCCGACGGACCATCCAAGGGCTGCAGGCTGCCGCACAGGGACTCCGCTCCGGCCTCTGAGAGCGCAGACGAGAGATCAGACCCCGTAAACAAACGCCTGTTACTTCCCAGAGTGACAGATCTTATAATCGGCTACTGCAGCAATTTCTGCCTGTCGAGAGACAGTTATACCGACACTTCAATGCATGTAAAGCTTGTACAGTCAATACAGTCACTCCTCCGGATTCGCAGATTTGACATTTATCCGTCGGTCGGTTATTCATGAGCTGGCCGTGAACAATTAAACGGGAATATTTTTGGAGCATGCTGGAAGATCGCAGAAACTCGCAGTCAACACAAAAGCCAGAAATGTATAAACAATACTGAAAATGATTTGGATTACAAATAATCATATTATATATAAATATTTGTATTATTTAATATTTGTCAGTGTAAGTGCATACTACATCTTTAATATTAAACTGTGGGATCTATGCATCTTGGCTTGTGTTTGTCTCGGCAGCCAGCCTCACTGACGTGTTCTCAGTGTCCCTGTGTGGCTGTGTAATCTTATGTTTGTTGCGGTAAATTAAAAATTTTTCTGTACCATTAATTTTGTCTGTTTGATTCGTGAGTCGTCACATTCGTGGGGATCTCCCTCTCCTAACTCTCGCGAATGTGATAGAGTTACTATAATTGATTTGCTCTGTGCAGCAGCAAATAGTGTGCGGGGGTGTTGGTCTGTGAGCTCGAGCTACCAGCTTGGGGGGAAATTATTATCTTTCGTTTAAAAAACTTACGACAGGCCTCCAGCAGGTTGGCATTTCATTTAACATTCCTTCAGGTTCAGACAGGACAGTTAACAGCACATTGCTGTTGTGGGGGGGGGGGGCGTATATTTCCACCTCAAAGGCTGTAGACTGATGTACCCCATGGATGGGAGAGTGGTCCACTCACACATACATCAATCATCAATAATTCCCCCAAATAGTGTATCTGAAGAACCTAGGGCACCAAGAGTGCCCCCGTGTGGAGAGAATGAGCAAACCCTCCCACACGGAGCTGGGACCTCATTCGAACCTGTAATTGTGGGGTCACCGGTGCTGCCTTCGGAGCTTATCCATTACATCTGCCTGACTAACTGCCATGTGCTGAACTATTAAAACTGTTATGGCCTTAATGAGAGCTAATATATCATTTTACAGCTAATATATGCTTATGTTCAGCTCTGAAACTCTAATTAAAATCTTATGCAAACTCAGAAGTTTTTACTCTGCTTGTAATGATACTTCAGCACAAACAAGATTCTCTTCCATGGGCCAATCCAGATCATGGGTGTGGTCAAAGGCTGCAATTGGCCAGAAAACACCCTCTTGGCCAATCAAAATGCTGGAATACTGATACCTCCACTGATTTTGCATAGTTATCTTATCTAGGTTATCTTTGTATCTACGTGCAGGTATGCCGGCTAATAAGTTGGCTGAGCTGATCTATTTGGCTTGCGCAGATCTACAATGGCAATGGGCTCCCGCGTGATGCGCTGGCCAGCAGCACAGATCAGCGGAGAGCAGCGAAAAAGGTGTACTGCTTTCCGAGTTTCCACTCTGGATCGTACAAATAAACCCGTTGAGAACTTTAAATATTAATATGATATTTAAGAGGAGTGACAGATGAATTATCTACTGCCTTTGGGTGTCAGAAGCCTTTGGTCTTCAGTCCTGATCTCTACTGCAAGAAACAGACACAGAGGATGGGGGCTAAGGATGGTACCTTAACACCCCCCCTGCCCCCCAGCATCACTACTTCCACCAAAAACAGAACGCACGCATAGTTACTCGTCTCACAACAGCTGTGGCCCCTAACCCCACCTCCTTGAGTGCTGTGGCCTGGGCATGTCACCATGTGGCACGTAATGACTGGGATCTGGCCCCCCAATGGTGTTGGCGTGCCGTCCCGTTTAGTACGCGGCGGTTTCTTTCCAAATATGAAACACAAACATAAGACATATAGAAACAGCTTTAAATTAGCCATATATCCTCCGGGAGGGTGAAGTAATAGTTTGTGTGTTTGTCTGTATGTACCTTGATGCTGGGGTCAATATGTTCCCCCTGGGGTCAGTAAACTTTATTTAATATAATGAAATGTAATGTAAACTACAATATTTAGACAGTTACAGATCGGAGCTGGTGTGTGTGTAATGGCATACATGTCAGTGAGATCGCACACGGATGCCCTTGCACAGACAAACAGGCCGACGTCGCCCCGCCCCAAGCCGGCAAGGCTCCTCGACGCCGTCTGGCCAGTAAGACTTGGTTAACCCGATGTGTCGATCCCCTGCCAGCACTGCGAGGCCCGGCTGCTGTCTCCAGGCCGCTCGGGGGACCAGCTGGCTGAGGACGACCTTCGCAGATGTTCATACCACGAAGTCAGTCTTGCTGACCTCCCCCCCCCCCCCCGATCACCGAGCCGGATCAAGCCGACACGGAGCATGCAGCTCCTCTCAAATTTATTTCCAATCCCCCCCTGACAGCTATGATTTTTTTCAGCCTTCCAGACTTTACATTATGTGATTTAACTGATATTTTTTACATCAAACTGCTTTGGAATGTTTATTCCTAATACCAGTACTAACAGGTTAATTTCACAGTATGGCAGTCAGAACTGATAGCAGTAATAAGCAATATTTGTGCCATGTCTGCCATTGACACATAACATAATTCATGCACTTTAATTCATCCAGGTGCACCTATCCACAGCCTAGAAAGGATGGTACCTTGACAACAATGACCTTCATTTATTTTGGGCCACTTTGGTTGCTCTCAGTTTGAATGCCAAGGCCTTACTGGTTACTCACCATTTCCACTTGAAGATTTCTTGTTCTCGACGATGTAGACCACCACCAGTCCGATGCATACCCCAGTAAAGAGCACACAGAGGAATATCAAGCACTTCTCCAAGGTGGAGAAACCTCTGGAAGTGGGGCGGCTTCCCTTTGCCATGGTGTCACGGCAACGGCGTCCCAGTGCAGGAGGAGGCAAGGCGCTATGCTGTCTAGGTTTATAGCAGCCCGCTCCTGCTGGACTGTGATTGGCTGGACCTTGTCCTGGCCAGGAGGACAGTGTTCTTTCATTAATGGTTAAATCAAATAAAACGCAACATGATTACGGAGGCACGGGGTACGAGGTTTAAACCAAACGCTTGCCGTCAATTTAATGTCCACTCCTCAATGACGTGGGATTTGTTGCGTTACTGTAATCACTCCCCAAACTGTTCACCCCAAGGCTGCCTAGGAAGGCTGTAGAAAGCTTCCTCACATGCACCCTTGTTATTTTTGTTTGGTTCATTAATTATTGTTCAGTTTCTGGATGCATCTTCAAAGGTACAAGCAGGGGGCCCAACATTTCATAGGGGCCCCTGAATATGAACAGTAATGACATTCTTAAACATTACGTATTATTATATATTATTAACAAATTATACTTGTGGGGGACCCCTTCCTCTCAGTAAATCCTACTGTGGGGGCCCAAGGTGACATTATGTCAGGGGGCCCAGAATTTCTTGAACCAGAAACCTTGCAGTCATGAGGCCAAACGCATCACACCACGTTCCGGCATTAGATATGAAGGAAAATTGAAATAATGCAGAAGTGTGCTGAACAGGCGAAGAGGCGGTCCCAGCATACCAACCGGTGGGGGTGCCAGAAACGGCGCTTATTTACAGAACAATTGGATGTTGGCTCCTGAATGCCGAGCGCCGTCTCTCGGAACCCGTAACCCTCAGCCCGGAAACTTCCACAATCTGTTTTCAGCGGTGAGAGCTGATTACCAGAGTATTCTGCCATTTGTTTTCGTGCGGGGCTTATAGAAACATCTGACTATTTGTGCGGGGGATGGGGTTGTATTGGTAGCCGTGTTTAACGGACTGTTTTTACCATCTGCTTCTCTTTCCTAATGTCAAACTAGACACTGAAAAGAAGACAGAAGACAGAGAGTTTGCCTGTGATAATATCACTGCTGCTCCTAAAAACTCATCCATCTTGCCAGCGTATTCCCAGCATATTCACAGGGTCCCAGGAGGCCTGCACTCCCCAAGCAGAGGGCGGCATGATTGGGGTTCCAGCTCCTGAAGGCCACACACAGTCCTACATAATGAATCACTGCACTGCGCCCCATAGAGTTTAGCAAGGTTTAGAAAGGAGTTTAGAAAGGCTTATTTGTAAGATCCTCTGCATTTTAGAACATATATGGAATTATGTACTGACCAAAAAAGCTTTAAACAAAATTTATTTTCTTTATTGGCGGGGGG
>JAODKC010000085.1:1189704-1230672 GCA_026777985.1 Mormyrops attenuatus
GGGGGGTGGAGCCATGGGTTGCCAGTTCAAATCCCTGCGTTGGCAGATGGATCCCACCATTGGGCCCTTCAGCAAGGCCCGTAACCCCAATTGGTTCAGGGGACTGGCTGATCCCACTGTCTCCTCTACAACAGTTTCATAAGGGGGCCTTCTGGGATGCTTTTCCAGCTGTCCTGAAGGAGGTCCCACATATACGCTGTGCATTCATTGGCTGCTTTTCCATTACTTTATGGGCAAACTCCTCCAAAACCATCTCTACTGTGTTTGGGTCAGGTGACCAGGTCATGTGATGCGACGCTATCACTCTCCTTTGTAGGCAGTTTGACTGATGAGTGCTGCAGGGCGTTCTCTTTTGCACAGGGCACACAGTTTTACACTCTGCAGCACTTTGCTATCTATCAGGACAGAGGAACAGAAAGGCAGGTATTTACTGCCCTCATAAATGGTCAAACCTGAGCTTTATCTTGGATCCAAACGACTGAAACATCAACTGACTGCAGAAGGACACACCAGCTTGACCCGCGGTTACCTCTTCATGGAACCCATAAAACGTCTGCCACGTTGTCTTAAACCCAAAGGATACGATACAATCTGCTGCCCTGGTCCCAGCATTTGTGGAGTTTGCAGGTTCTCTCCAGGATTGTGTGGATTACCTCTGGGTAGCCCAGTGTTTTCCACAGTCAAAAAACATGTAGAATTGATGAATTGCTCTTCTCCAAAGACGCCAATGGTGTGACGGTATGTGTACCCTGTGATGGACGAGCATCCCTCCGAGCTGTGCGCTGCCTTATCCAGGGTTACCATGACCCTATACAGAGAGAAAACTGAAGATAGATGGATGGATGGATAGTGATACCATCTGAACTGAAAATAACCGCTCCACGGGATTGGTTTGTCTTCCAAGACACTGGCCCATCGAGCCAAACCCCATGACATTTCCACATGGAGTGTAACTCCAGCCCAAAGCTCTGGATCTTCCTTGTGACCTGGATCGAGCAGCAAAATGTCATCGAGGTTTGGCTAAGGCCAGTTTTGGCATCAGACCTGAGCAGGAACCGAACACAAGCTCACAGTCCAGTTATGAGGTGGTTACACTATTTCCACATAACATGCTTCTTTTTGTGACTGCTGTAGGAGATAGGGGCTTCTGGAAAGCAGTTCTTTCTCAAAAAAAAAACAATTCTCTTCATTTTAGCTCCTAATCACAACAAACTGATTGTTTAAATAATCCTGAAATTATCAAGTGAAGACTGTTTTGTAGGCCCAATAGTATCAGTAGAATAAGGTCATGGTTTATCATCATTCTATGTAATTACTAGAATTCGTTTCTGATGGTGTATAACCTAAAATTAAAGTTTAAAATAACTTGCATGCTGTGCAATAGATTGGGCTTCACGGTGACATGTGAGGGGACTTAAATTCTGGGTCAACCTCTCTTCTGAATGCACATCCCTTCAAACTCAGAGAGGAGAGATTTAACAGGCCAGCATTTAGATCACATTCATCCACATCAACAACAAAACAAGACGAATGCTGAAAGCACAGCTCTGAAGTATCACCAGTTTTTCTTATTTATTTTTTTGGCCCTTAAATTGTAGAAATTTCCTTGTCACAGTGATAACATTTGAAATTGCAATTTATGAGTAGCTTACAAATAATAATAATAATAATAATAATAATAATAATAATAATAGGCCAACTTGAGTTATTCATTGTACTAACAGTAGCCTAATATCTTTCAGTTGGTGTGACATTTTTCCACATCCTTCTCCGCCAAGAAACCTACGATTTATGAGTACATCTATCAAGCATAATAAAGTAGCCTTTAATGGAGCGGGGAAGGTGACCTTGTGCCACTGTCCCTGCGACTGGGTGCAGAGCGACGATTGATAAGCCGCCCGAAACGCAAACGTCGCGACTCCCCAGCGTGAGTTCGCATGCATGCGCGCTCACTGCGAAAACTCACGAGCCAAAAAGCGGAGTCGCCGGCGTGCGGAGGGGCGGGAGCGCGCACTCGTACGCAGAAGTTGCACAGGATGGGACATATGTGGATCGAAGGAGCCACAGTCGCTCAGCCACTGTGAACACAATATATTAAACGACAGCAAATATATAAGGGGTTAAATGAATAAAAGCAATATACAGTAGCCTGTAGGATACAGTGTTTTTTGTAGACTACCTGATTATTTTAATGCTGAGGCTAGTAGGGAAGCAGCGAATGAAGTGACAATGGCAGTAATAAAATAGTGGCATCGAGCATATAAATGGATAATAAGACTTATCTTAAAATCGAACAAATGTCTTTCTCACAACTGGAAACTATTAATGGACTTTTTTAATTAATGAATATTTAAGCAGAAGCGCGCTACTTACAACATTAAACTTCGTAAGGTTTATTACACACCCTTTGGAAAATTATATTGTTCGGGATCTGAAGGATGATTATGATGGATTTTACACAATGTCTTTTATCCATAAAATTTAAACTGCTCTGCGGTGACTAATTAGGTCGCTGGTGTGAAATGTAATTGAGTCTTTGGATGTACTTCAAACAGGTAGCCTACTCCATCTCAGCTCCAAGGATTTAGACGGGTTTGGCATAAACAGAATATTAGACTAAACGCATTAATCCAAGGACTGTTAATATTAAAACATATATACGAACTGCACAGTGCTTGCATGGACTAATTCGCAGGTTAAAGAGAAAAAAACTGAAAGCAATCAGTTTTGACACTGAGATTACGCTCAACACCGAAATCTCTGTACTGAACATAATCTGGATTAGGCAGCAATAAACTGTTCATGGAAATCCTTTCACGGGATTTATTATCAGAGTGACCTGTCCCATTAAATCTCGTTATTAAAAGTGCATTGTGTTATCTAAACACCACAGTCGTTTCAGCGTTATTGATGCAAACAATGCAGAACAACGGACGGCGCTTTTTCTGCTGTTCCCTTCAGACTGTAAGATCTCGTAATATTCCAAACACAAAAAAAGGCGTCAGACGTAACACAGTGTTATCAACACATACACCCCAGGCATCTTGGGAACTGCAGTAATTCAAAAGACATGCCCTTTAGATTGTTTCAAATAGCCTACTTAAAATCTTTCCTGTATTATTAAACAGTTTTGTCCTGGTAAAGTATGGAATAGAGGCCATGTAGTGACTTCTGAGCACAAATCGTTCAATTAAAAAATAAACTCGCTGGAAATGCATCAAGTGCCTTAATTACACGCCAGAGGAGGCTTTGTTTCGCATTGTTTGCGAGAGAAGTCTTTAGCGTGTCCCAGCGTGAAGTCTGTTATTTAGGGGCTGTTTCGGGGAATATGACTGGCGGCCGTTTTTGAAGACCTGTCACGGAAATCCACGGAAAGCGCGGGCGCTAGTCTGCGCTTTTTCCTCGGGAAAGAGCGCATCACCACAGGACCAGCCTCGCTGGCACGTCCAGGAGACTGACAAGGACACCAAGAGCAGAAAACACGCTGACATAAGCCAGAGACAGACCAGAGGGGTGCTGCAACCTAAAGCCAAAAAGGTAACGTAGCGCAAATGCTGAGTTACCCTCATCCCCGTGTGGGTGCAATAGCAGGGCTGCCAACTTTGGTCAGCTGGCTGGAGTGAGATTTTCAATTCAAGACAAGTCTGCACACGCATCTACATGTATGTAACAGTTTTATTACATTGTAAATAGTCTGTAGGGTTTGAGAACTACCCAAACGCTTTTGAAGTAGCTAATTTTAGGTTTATAATGGGATAATATAGATTTCCATTAAGATTTCTTGCGTGAGAGTTACGCAAGATTCATAAGATTTGGCAACCCTGCAATAGGAAACACATAAGAAACCCATTGCGGGTTCCTTCCAGAAACTTCTGACCACACAACGCTCTGCAGCTCAGCCCAGTAACAGCAAAGTGCCTGAAAAGATAAACACCTCATTAATGAAGCCAGTTTTATGCAGCCATTGCCATTTCTAAGCTTATTTTCAGTATTAGAAGTGTGACATCTACTGGAACTGACATTACTGCCCCTTAGAGAGAAACAACAGCTGGTGCCAAATCAGATTTGAGTCAACTGTGTAATAAAAAGCTGGTATTAATGAAGACAGCTTGATGACATCGCTGGTATCTTCCTGTATTATTTAAAAAATGTTCCTGAAAACATTCTGCAGTGAGCCAGGCATTTTCTGACCTCCTTAAGATGCACAGACCGCAGAAGGAATGGGAGAAAAATACACCTCTCTTCAGACAGAAAGTGGCTTGGAAACACCCCAGTGTTTGTTGTCTGAAAATGAAAGAAACCCCTTTAAGCCTTTCGAAACAGGCTTCTGCTTTTGTGCACAGCAGGGGTCTCCAAGGGGATAAGCAGAAGATCCACATGAGGGATCCACACATCGCAGCCAAACTACCTGCAGGCTCTTAGTCCTTTAATCAAGGCTCTTCTTAGTCTCTGGCACAACTCGACAGTATATCAGGCACTTAGCAGTCATTAAGTGAAGAAAGCAATGGATCGTTCTTCTGAAAACATTCTGTTTTCTAGTGTTTGAAAACAATAGTGTGACATGCAGCTCTGAGTCTAATGCACCCTAATTCTACAGTATCAGACGAAGGAGGTGACCGAGGGATGTGCAAAAATGTAAAAACACCCTCTGCTTTGCAGGAAATGGAACCCGTGCAAAGATCAAAGCCGCTCAAGCGGGATCTACGGACAGCAGCGACGAGAATGACTGCTTACAACCATGAAACCCGTGATGTTTGGCCCACATAGGGCCTCCCCCTACCTTTACTTGGCAAGTCTTTACTTGGGAGCCCCCCAACAAGAAAACCGATGATCATTTCACTTCCTCCAAAACATAGGTAATTCAGGGACCCTGGGCACCTGCCTCTTTTGCTACAAAAGCAACAAACGCTAACATTCGTCAAAATATCTTCATTATATGAAACCCAATACTGCTTTAAATATGCATTTGAAAGTTACGTCAAGACTGTCATCCTAAATATTTCCTGCAGACGCTCCTACCCAGAGTGACTTACATTTTTCGCAATTCAGGGACAGTCCCCCTGGAGCAAGTTGGGGTTAAGGGTTTTGCTCAGGGACCTAATGATGGTAGTGCCAGAGGTGGGACTCAAACTCATGACCTTTTGGTCCAGAGTCAAGCGTCCTAACTACTAGACCACCAACACCCTAAACGGCGTCTTAAAGCTGCAGAAGTACAGGAAATCAGATAAACCATGAAGATGTTGAATCAATATTCATCTCTGTGATTATAGCCAAAGAGTTATACATTCAGCACAAGCGTAATTTGTAGCAGGGAATCCTGGCAGCAAGCAGGTCCCTTCTCAAACCTGTAACTTTAAAAAAAACCTAATAAATAAAGGAAGGAAATTAATTGATAACATCAATGTCGCATTTATTAGGATAAAAGATAAACAGTGACACATGGCAAAGTGTGTGGGTGATTAATAGGATAGTCTGTCACATTTAAACTTTCTTAGAAAAACAGACTTTGGCAGTTAGGGGGTTTGCTTCAGATGGATGCATAAGTGACTCTGTCAAAAATCAGCCCATAATTAGGAGACCAGAGGGCCGTACAATATGTTCTTCTCTTTCAATGGGGGGGGGGGATGGTTCTGTGTTACTGCAGGAATCTCTAACCAGTAAGAAAAGCCTTCAGATGAAATCTGAGATTAAATTCAGCACCGTCGAGTCCGGAGGCCGGCTTGGGGACAAACACAGAGCCGAAAAGATAATAACTAAGTCCAAAGAGGGAAATTAAAAATGTTACCAATTTGACATATAAATAAGGGTACTCAGTAAATCCTGGGGAACGTTAAACAAATTCATACACTCCACTGTAAAGAGCAATGTTATAGTTAGTCACACAAGTTGTGTAAAAGTCATTTGCTGAATGGTACACAGGACTATGTGAGATGGAAGCAAGTCCATGTTGGGGGGAGATCTACTGTCAGCACTAATTCACATGCAGCTTGCTACATATTATTGCTGTTTTTGAAATACTGTTAAAATCTTTGCCCCCCCCCCAAATGGTATGATCTAAACTGGTTATAAAACAGTCAACAGGACACCCTCTTTCCTGACTGGCCGATTCCGCGGACATACGAGTTCAGCTGGACGCTGGAAGCGATCTCTCGTACCAACATCCCAACGGCAGAGACAGCACCGATGGGGCCGCCCTTCCTCCCGGCCCGGGCCGCCCGCCAGCCAGGCCGCCTGCCGTTCATCCTTCAGTCCAGCACCGAGGAGGGGGGCGGTCTCGAGCAGCAGTTTGGCCGGCGGACACTCTGCAGCATGGAGCGGAGAACGCTGCGGTTCCCACGCTTGGGCTTCCTCCCCTGCGAGGCCTGTGAGGAGATGGACTTGCGCAGTGAGCTTCGGGACAGTGTCTGATTCTCGTGCTCCTTGATCTTGTTCTGTAGGTGGCTCTGGATGGCAAAGCCAAGGGACTCGGGGTCAACGGCAGCCCCATATACCTCCCATGTCATGCCCTGCTCGTCCCACACCACGTCGTGGATGCTCTTCGACTTGCTCGCGGCCTCTGTGTCCTTCTTCCGTTTGTCCTGCTCCCTTTTCTTCTGTCCCACCAGACCCCGGCTCGCGGTCGTCTCTCGCTCGGGCTTGTCGCCTTGTTGGCGAGTTGCCTGTTTGACGGCTCCATCTTTCCTCAGCTCCACCCCATCTCCCTTCAAAAGCTTATTTAATTGAGGTGGATCATCCACTTTTGATTCATTCCCTTTCATGCAAGGAGGTGCGGTTTGTGTGCAGTGGTCCATTTGTAAGGCAGGGGGTATGGCAGAGGAACCCTCGGCTGCCTCTGGTGGTGAGGCAGCGATGGCCTGAACTACCTGATTGGATGTTGCAGGTTTTATGGGCAGACCTGCGTCTGACACTTCTGCTGCATGTCCACTAGGGGGTGCTACAGATAAGGTCGGGGCTGTTGTGAGTAACCCTTTGTTGTGCAGGTCGCTGTCAGACGGTGGGTGAGACTCGATGTTGATTTGATAAACAGGCTGCAAGGGCGGAAGAGCTTTTTGGATGTTGCATAGAAGCCCTGATTCATTCGGTTTGGACCCCAGCCCGATGTCCTGCTGCAGGGCTGAACCTGGACACTGGTTGATGCTGGTGCTCATATTGGCGCACAAACCGGCCTCTAGTCTGACCTTCTCGGCTAGGTGGTCTACAGCCTGGAGGCTGCCACGGTGTTGAAGGCCCGTGTGGATGTGTGTGGCCACAAGCGTCTGGATCCCTGCGTCGCAGAAGACCACGCCCCCTGCCAGCATCTCGTTGGAGGACGAAGACTCTGTATGTGCCTGGTAGACGATGGTGAGGCTCTCTGCTTCCTCCTTTGTGGTGCTGATGGGCTTGTGCGGCACTGCGAAGGGAATCATATGGGGGCTGGTGCCTGCAGACTGGCTACGGACATCGGCGACCGCCTGCACCTCAGCATCCTGGCACCTCTTCACGGAAGGTGGGCAGCATTCCGCGGAGGCTGTCATGGTGGCGGCTTCCTTATACTGCTTCTGGTGCCCCTGCAGGTTTGCCTGCTTCTTCTCTGCATTGGTGCCCTTACCGTTGATAGCTTTGCGCTCCACATCCGAAGGAGACCATTCTCCATTGCGTCTTTGCCCCTCAGATGTGGGGTTGTTGCTTGGTGACGCCATTGATGGCAGATCCGTTTTGGAGATGGGCTTGGAGTTGCCTGGACTCTTTACATCCTTCTCAGGACCCATGGGATGTAGTAGTTTTTTTGTGGTCTCTGCCATGTGCCTGTGTTCCGCTAACATCCCATCTCTCAAGGTGTCGGACGACTTGTTCCTTGTTTTGTATTCTGATTTTTGACAATCCACCAAAGACGTTCCGGAAGCATCTGTCTTTGCACTCTGTAGGGGGGGTTGTGGAAACATGGGGCTGGAGACCAGAGAGGTGGAGATGCCAGGCAGAATAGCGCCACCCTCTGAGAGAGGCATGCCTGTCTCTTTGCCCACCCTGGTGCTGTTCGCGTTCCTTTGCATGCGGGATGCTTCTGAAGAGCAACTCCGCGGACTTGACTTCAGAGCCGCGGCTGATCCATCATTACTATTCCGCAACCCCTCACACGCATCCGTTCTGAGGTTCTGTGCTTTTGATTCTGCTGACACTTCTTTGGACCATGGAGCTTTCGCTCCTTCGCCGTCCGTTGTTGTATCGACCTTTGATGGTGCATCTGGTGTGGGCAGACTGGCTTTACAAACATCTACTCTCCCAGCAGTGGATAATGTGCTAAGATTTGCATTGCTATCCACGCAGCTGCTCCTCACGTCATTCGGACATCGACCCATCTGGCCTTCACTAGCCCCTGGCTCCTCATCTTTCTCCAGCTTGACACTTGCAGGTCTACTTGTGTAAGATGGGCACCTAGCCCGCAACTTTTCACCCTCCAGAGGCTCGCATGTCGTGAGGGTGGTCAACGGGTCTGAGCTCTCCTCGCCCTGCCTACATTTTGACGTCACCACTGACATTAAGTTGTGGTTCCTCTCCCTTTCCAGGTTGGTGTTTGAATCCCGTCTTCTCAAGGAGTTGCTGACAGCTAGCTGAGGGGCCAGCTGAACTGTAGTGGTCCTTTTGGGATTTGGAACAGTCCCCATTCTCAACTCCTGTTTGCGTCACTAAAAAAGCAAAGGGATCCGGGGGGGTAACTGTACTTCTCAGAAGTCAACGGCTGCCTCCACGTCAGATTTCCTGAAGCAGAAGACAAACATCAGAGTGAATTTGCATTCCAGCGCAGGATGAAAACAAACTGGTATCTACAGTGACTTACTATGCATCATCGCTTTGCATTGTGTACAGGCCTCCTCTGCCTAAACCCTAGTATTCCTTAACAGGAAAGCCCATTATTCTCAGCACAATCACACAGTCATCTCCATTTCAGCCAGCTTGTCCTGTGCTTCTTACAGTCTCCCTGAGAGAAGCTTAAATGAGCTGCAGGGAGAACATATGGACCCAGTGGTCCCCGTGTCCTAACACCGAAATCCCAGAGTGGAATATATGTTGAAATGCTGAAATGAAACTGAAAGTGGGACGTGCAGGGTATGGATTTCTGGCAATGATCTTCAATTCAAAGCCATTTCTCTGGCAACGCAAGGTGGTCTTAGGGGGGTGTGTCAGGCTCTTCTGGAGCCTAGACGCAAACCGCTGCATCAATGTGACGGAGATGATAGCCACAGTGTCTGGATAACACCGTCACAGCTTTGGCAGCACAAACGCCTCCGGGAACGCTGAAAAGGCCCACACACACAGGGAGAAAGTCGCCTCCCGCAAAGCCAAAGACTTCAGAAAATCCCTCTGCAGCTGAGGAACATGTCATAGGCAATATTGACCTTTTTATATAACCTCCGCAGCATGCTTTTGTTTAAAGAAACAATGTCTGACAGTTCAGTGAAGAGAAAATTCTCTAACCCACATATAGTTGTCAAAAAAAAATCCCAAAAACCAGGGGTTTAATAAATGTGTATATTGTGAATACAAGTTAAAACCTTCATTGTACTGATTGCTTAAATATTCTACAAAATTCCCCCAATGAAAAATGGAATCTGGATGTCACTGGTGCGGGACACGTGTCATGTGACTTCGTGGGCATTTATTGGCACATGGCAGTCCAGCAGACTTTAACCTAGATGATGTCATTACTATTTGGCATCTTATTATTCTTACTACATCCTTCCGCGTGCGGAAGCTGAATTTTGATTACTAATAGCGTTGCAGTCAAGAGTCCTTAACCAATCATAGAACACCATTTTAGGCCGAAAGGAGTAAATATTTCAAATAGCTAAACATACACTATTTCAGATTACACAGATCGGTTAAGCTGGGGCGCGGCTTTCTAAATAATACGCTATGTAAATTTAAAAGTAGGCTAGGCCAATCTTTGCAAGAAGTGAACAACTCTAAAAGCAAGCGAGCACATCTTAAAATATCTGACACCGAATTAAATCGACAGACACCGAATCATAAGAAATTTAATAGGTGCACAGCTACCTATTTAGGCTAAGTGAGATTTAAGACATTCCGACGGTATGTGGGATCTGGGATTTGAGGGATGAGCTTAGCCTGAGTAACAGATCCGTCACTTTAAAATATTGCCCTGTTTCAGAAACAATATTTTACTGCTTTTCCTGTCAAGTAATGGAGACACCAAAGGTGACTAGTGTTCATTTTCATTCTCATCGAGAAACCAACCCTAAGACTTGACCGGTGCATCATCTGTGTGACACCCACATAAAGGACTGACCAGATAGCATTTCAGCAACGTACCCGAAACTGTGTCCTCTGAGAAAATAAATAGGTTAGTGGCAGTAAAATGGAGTGACGGCGCAGAGTCGCGATCACTGCTGCGGGGCGCGTATCGACTCTTTGCGTCGGACGACACGCGTTCAGCCCAACATGCGACTGCCGAGGTCATCGGGCGTGCAAACCGGCACTGCGTCTAATTTCCAAAACAAATCCATGGACGGCTGGAAGTTGGCGTTGAAATCAAAACACCTCCATCCGCCCCAGTGAATTCCAATGAGGTATTAAACAGTAAGTAAATTTACTTAAAAAAAAAAGAAGAGAGCGAACCGGAGATGCTCCAATCGTGTAGGATCCGCAGAATATGATGTAGGTCGGCACGGAAAGCCTTTCCACATACTAAAAAAACGCGCCTCGTGCTTTCGCAAAGTGCTTGATATTAGAAATAAAATGTGCTGGTCATTTACCTACTAATCGTAAATGCATACAGTGGTTTGCTTTAAGTGTACAAATTGCAGATGATACCTTAAAAATGTATTAATCGATAATTGAGAAATTATTCATTTTCCAGCTCATATTGGCTTTGTGTTGTAAATTTAAACGACGTTTCTGCGCTTTAAACGCACTGAAAAATGATATTTCCCCAACCATTATTTTCAATATCTGTTGTATCTTTTCAAAATGAGTGAAAATGATACCGTTTTTTGCTTTGGATAATCCTGATTTTATGGTTCGATTTCATTGCCGAAACGTATATCACACGTGCCCGGCATCTGGCAAGCAGATAGCAATATACACATTAATGTCTATGTACGTGTGTATAATACCCCAGATCTACGTTATTATATATAGTATTTTGTATACATAGACTATATAAACATTTTGATATTACAGTTATCCTTTCGAAATTTACTTGTACGTAATATTTCTAATTAAGTCACCGACAAAGGAAAACGACGCTTCAAGGTTGCATATTTAATTCTGAATGTTAACTTTTGTAGTGAAAAAAAAACATAAATACTGGATACACGTACAAACAATTTATTGGGAACTGTAAAGAAGGTAAACTGAACTGAATTTAGATGCTCTGGACACAAATCAAAGCTTGTAGTCTCTCCTAACACAGCGCACCAAGCATGTCTACAAAATGTATCAACCTTCCGGAATTTACCTCAGACTAAAATTACCCGAATTAAAATTAAGATCGTGCTATCATACGAGTAGTGCAATAAATTAGAAGAGAGTTTATTTTGGAAGTGCAATGTCACGCATTTGGCACACAAGTTAGGCAACTAGACAGAAAGATAATCAAGCCAGTTATGGCTGAGTTATATGAATTATTGAAACCAAACCCACCTCGGCGAACGTTAGATTTCCAGGAGCCGGCTTCAAAGCTTCATTTGACCTTGCGGACGAATTCATTGTTAAGCCGAAATCCATCGGATGCCAGTGAATCGCAAATGAGGGACGGCTTACGCGCAGATGCTTTTTCTGCCCGCGTCTCCGGTAATTGTGATGTTGATTACTGCGCTATTTAAGCATCGTTTGTCTGTGTCTGTCCGGCTATAAGGCACTCAGCTGCATATCAATGAAAGACTGAGGCGGACGTCAGTGACACGAAACCACGCCTTTCGGAGGGCGACTGGATGTGGTCCAAACCACAGGATGGGAAATAATAATTAGGTCACATCGCTCGTTGATTTACTCTGAGACGTATTAGCGCGGTGTCCAGCGCAGACCCACTGCTGTCAAATTCGAATGGGGCTTTCATATAAATTGTTACATCGAACTTTTTTTTACAATAACCATCAGGAAATCACACATAGGCCTACATATATCGTATAGCCCAACGGTCTTATGTGGGACAGATTCTATTTCCACCGCATCGTGTAGAGAAATACAACCTCAACGGGACGGAAACACATGTAAACGGGATTGTATTGGTGCTGTTTAACATTCATAAAAACCTGTTTCATAATATGTTCCTGACATGAATTTGTAATTCAGCATCCCCTGAGAGCTGCCGTGTTAAAATGTATTGTTTTTCGTATATTTACATCCCGAAGCATCGGTACTCTTCTGCGATTGTAAATGCATTGATTTGTTTTCTATCTGCACCGCGTATCTCATTTACATCACGTATTTAGCCTCGTTCGGATGGAAACAATTATCTGTGTGAAAAGCCCTACAGTGTCAGGGGCTGCTGCAGTGCCCGCTGAATTTGGCCGCCGTTTCGAGCTGCAGGCAGGCGACGTGCTGCAGCATTCTGTCCGCGAGGCAGAGGGGCGGCACACCGGCACGCGGACACGCTTCTGCCCGTCACATTTCACTCATTTCCGAGAAGCGGGTTCCAGGCTCTGCATGCAGCAGCGCGAGCGATAAGGGCCACAAGTCAGCATGGGGAGCGCGTGCTAGATGACGGGTCAGTCACGCATGTCCCCAAGGATTCTGGTTAGGTGCCAGAACATAGAGAGTGTATGAATGGATCATGCACTGGTGTAATGGACACCGCTTGCTTTTAGGTAATGGATCCACTGACAAGTATTCCCAAAATATTTAAGCTGTTGAACATTCATGCACGTCTTAGGAAACTCCAAGCTGAACATGCATACTACAAAAACACAGATCAGGTCTGGGTTTCGAACCCCTGCCTTGGAAGCATGAGACTCCTATGCTGAGCATATACACCCCTAAAGATGGGTAAATCTGACAGTACAACAGTTGTGGCCAACCACATATATAAAAACAGCCCAAACTGCTAACATCTCCTGTGAGGCTTCAAATTAAAAATTTATGTTCACACTCTATCAATTTAAGTGGCTCAATTAACTAAAGTGCTTTTTCCAGGAGCAGTCTGGTCGCTCAGATCATGCCTTTGTTGATCATGGCAAGGGCACCCATGGTGAGTTAGACTTAAATCAAACAAAGCACTTCCCCACTGACTGCCATGTTAAATCATACAGCTGACCAGCGTGTTGCTCGTGAGATGCTGTCTAGAGGCAGTAGGGTTTATGTCATTCTGAGATTATAGTGTCCTGCACGGTGCTTAATGGAGTTGTACCAAAAAAAATAGTGACATGGCCCAGAAGAGTCATCTGCTTCCTGGCTTTATTCTGATATCAAAGTGATATTTTGGCAAAGCTGGAGCCAAGGGAACGAATAAAAATATTCAGCCAGAAAGCCTTAAGCATGCAAAGTGTAAGTGTGGCAGTCGTGTATCTCTGAGTATCGCTGGGTGTCCCACATTCACAGACTTGCTTACTGCAGTTTTCAATAGACCGAAGACCCGGGATTGACCTCTGCCTTCCCATGAATCTGACGGAAATAAGGAGGCAGGGAAGATGGATTTTTTCCCAGTACCAATGTGTATCACACTATATTCTAGAGCAATATAACATAACTACACTGTCCAGAATATTAAAGTATAACATTACAATATGCTATAGTATTCACAATTAAAGAGGAGATATGGTGATACCCGAAAGATCACTATCCTTGTTTCTGGATGCTGAAGTTTAGGTGGACAACTGATTCGCAATCAATGCAATAAATAACCGCGTGTAATCAGTTCTCTTAATGAAGAAAGTCTTGTGTTTGAAGTGGAAAAATCTAGTCGGTCTGACGATGTGAGAGCTGTGGGTATTGGTAGGTGCTGTTTAATGACAAAACACAAATAACCAAGATGATTCTGTGCAACAGCAATGCCTGCATGGTACGCAGGGCTGGTCAAATCCTTTTCAGGGCCCTAAGCAAAATCTGAATTGGGGGCCCCTTGTTGTAACATTTACACAGCACAGGCTGATCAGATGGGGAGACCCCTGGTGGTCGCTGGGTCCTAAGCACCCACTCATTTATTTATTTATTTATGGTTTATTTGACATGGACAATGCACATTAATAAACATAGAATGTAAATGTGCCAGAATTAGCCAAAATGGCTATTTTACATCTGTTGTCCATGGACCGATGGTAACAGGTCAAATACATTTCACTTATGCTTTAATGATATCTTCCTTAATCTGGTCTTCCATCTTTCTGCTGACTTATATTCAGCATTTCTCTCCCCTTTTCCTATGGTCTACCTTATCTGATCATGCACACATATTAAAGGTTTTTGTTCAGTATCAGTTTAATCACTAAAGCAGCGTTCCAGTCCTGGACAACCAGAACCCAACACAGTTTGCAGATTCCCCTGCTCAAACACATCAGCTATTTACTAGGTTTAGGAGGTCTGTCTGAGCAGGGAAATCTGCAAACTGTGTTGCAAACTGGCCTCCCCATACTGGAATTTGTGTGTTAGTTGGACATGATGAGAAGAGGAAGTTAAACAAGTTCAGTATAAATTCAGAATAAATCCAGAATGTTAAGAGCAAAAACTCTTCAGTCTCTCTTTTTGTTGAGATGTAGGCCTTCTGTTCAGTGGAAGGATTCAGGATTTTGGAGTTAGCTGCAGGTCAGCTCCACCACCTGGTGGCGCTCCTGGTTCATCGTCTGGAGACTGGGGTTTATTTATCATTGGTTTGTCATTACATGATTACAGCAACAAATTTGTTTAACCTTACTCTCTGTGAGAGAGGCTTCTGTCAAGGAGCTTGTTGTGATTGAGCTTCCACAGGTTATTTAGGCTGAAAGATTTACAAAGGTATGGACCCTAATGTAGAATCTTAGCTAGATTAGATTATTGGGGAAATTTAAATGTGAATAAATAGTTTGAACTATGGGTCAATTTAGACAGCACTTAGCCAAACTGCATATCTTTGGACTGAAACACTACAATGATTTTTAAACGAGATCGGAGGTCTGGGTTGAATAGAACACAGGTTTTCATGCAAAAATCATAAGTGTAGGTTAGTTCATATCTTATTATTCATCTTATTCATTCTTATGCTGCAGTAGTCCCGTACACAGTACCAGCGTAAACAATATAGCTACCAGTAAAAGGCCACAAAAAGAACATATACGCCCCCTGGTGGACATTGAACAAATATTCTTGCACCCCGTACTGATTTAGGCAGCAGTTCAAAATAACCAATGTTTAAGGTAAAAACCTAAAATACTGGTCAGGAAACCAAACTACTATGTAATGCCAAGTATAGATTTTTGGGAAAAAAAAGAAACGTTACGATTCGGCTTATCTTCCCCCCTTAACAGTTAGTTAGACAGAGCGAATGAGGCTAGCTGGCAAGGCCGTCCTTAAGGGGACACAACAGGGAGGAGAAGGCGAGCAGAAACATCGCACCGTAACAAGGCCAAGGGGGAGAAAGGCTCCGCGCTCCAGCGGCATCAATTAGCGTTCCTATTATGGGTTACCACGGCAACGGGATGCGTCACCGTCGCTTCTGCGCATGTCAGACGCGGCCGCTTCCGGTTTTGTTTCCGGGCTCCCAAGCTTCGGATGCTAATCAAAACGGCAGGCAACTGGAACCTAGTAGCGGACTTATTTACCCCCATTTCTGTGTACGGCAGGACTCGGCTTCAGGTATCTCATCTCTGTCGAGTGTCTAGGATCGTACTGCTGCCCGCTGCTTTGCCGACATCACACACACGCTGCTGGTGCTGTGTGGTAAATTTTAATGAACCAGCCTGCTAGCTAACGTTTTATCCCTGTAATGTAACTAATGGAGCGAGGCAGTCGCTTGTGATGTGCTTTTCCACTAACTCGTGAGCAGTTAAAGTTTATATAAATAGGATCCTTTGAAGATGTTCTTTGGTATGCTCGATATAGTAGAAAACCAAGTAGTACTGCATTTCAGCATGTTATTATCTAAGAAGTGCTATGCAATTTTTGCTGTAAAGTCTAAATACATGGCTTGCACAAATTAGGTTGTAACGAGCTATCGTACACATTTATGGGAGCTGCGCTCTCCGTCTTAAGTTTTTACAACCGCCTTGGGGGGGCTGTAGGGTCACATTTACTTGCCTCCGCGTCCCACGCTGTCAGGATGGACACAAAGTATAATGACTTAATGGTGATTAAGGATCTGTCATACTTTACAGTAACCGCCCATTATGTCTCTTGGTAATGAATAGCGCTAGTTGGACACGTCAGGAGGAGGGCGGCGCTTGGAGAGATTAAAAAGCAGCCGTCCTTGTGGTACACGTGTCCATAGACCAGGGCTCTTCAAATCTGGCCCTCGATTCAAAATCCAGGCCTTGTTTTCAGTTGCCCCAGGTAGTTGATTTAATCATTATTGATTCTGATTGGCCGGGGCTTCACACTTGGTTCACAGGTAAAGGAAGGCTGGAAAATCAGCAGGGCTCAGACCCTGAGGATTGTGACTTCAATAACCCTGCTATCCACTGATTGAGCTTATTCTGTGTTAACAGTGCAGGTTACAAACAGTCTTGGTGTGCCATACAATAGAATGGAATTAAAATGCATAAATTTGTTTTAATCTCAAAATAACGTAAAAACATGCTTATTTTGTAGCAATATTCTTTTAGTAGTAATATGTATAAATGTTATTTTCATTTTTTCTTTTAAAAAATGTTGGATTAAAACTGAATGTATGTGCTTTTTGTTTTGTCCGTTCTACAGAATGCTGGGGTACATCTGGCAGTACTTGTACAGCTCCCTCTTTCGATTGTGGTTGAAGTGGTTCCTCAGACAGATAACGGGGAAATGTGAGCTGCAAAGGATCTGTGATAGTTACAGGCAAGGGGGGGCGCGGACAAGCAGGGCAGGTGAGGAGACTGGCAGTGACTGTGACAATGGCTGGGAGTCTGTTCATTTGTTTTGTACGTTTGTTTCTGCCCTGGAGGTGAAAAGTAGGGCGTTGTCAGTCAGACCTTTATCCTAATATGGTTCTTGTTTCACTTACAGAATATTCTCTTGAATGCTCAAAAAGCATGGTGAGTTTTTTTTTTTTTTTTTTTTACTTGAAAAGAACTTTCCCTTGTTTTGTGACACTACTTTACATGCCACACTCGTTTGCTTTTTGAAAACAAAACCGGTTCTCCGTCTCCCCACTGTAATCTCTCTCGCAACAGACGCTACGGACGGCCATCGATGTTGAAGAAAGTGGGTTAGAGCGGCGTGTCACCGCTATAATGGCTGAGAAGAACATCAGATCGGAGAAAGATCCCATGTAAGAGCTTTATACATTCACACCAAGGTGCCAGAGATTCACAGAATCCCCCGTTCGAGTAATTAGGCCTAAGATTAAAAACAAAACAAAACAACACTATTTTGTATCAGCTATTGTTTACTAATGATGGAATGTGCTGTTTATGGTTTAGGTTTAAAACAAACCTGAAGGTTTGTTTACTCCAAATAAATGGATACAGGAAATTGTACTTATACGTGGAGGACCTCAGAAAGCAGATGTTTGAGTCTGAGAAAATGGAACATGAGAAGCTGCTTTTGAAGGTAGGGCCTGTCTTTTCAAAGGCCGAGAGTTTTAAATGTAGAGCTCAGAGTTCCAACATTTGCAAGATGATGAGGAAAATCTTATCTGTGATTGAGGATCACAAAAACAACATTTGTCATAGCATTGTGATAGGTGGTATTACTAGGTATTAACTACATACATATGTGCTATTAATTTGTTGTTTGGTGCCCATGTGATCGGTGTAGCCGGTTGAAGTTTAGCTAACATTTCTTTTTCAGTTATGGGACCTGCTGATGCCTTCTGTGAAGCTGCAGTCCAGAATTACTAAGCAGTGGGGAGATATTGGTTTCCAAGGCGATGACCCCAAGACTGATTTCAGAGGAATGGGCATGCTGGGCTTAACCAATCTCGTGTGAGTGCGAGACATGTGACCTGCATACTGATGCTACAGTGGCTAAAGTTAATTAGCACTCAAACAGGACTCTCGCTTCAAGGAGCGTGGGAAAAAAAATCTTACCAGTTCTGACTTTTAAGTTGCAAAAATTAAAATTAAAATAGCTAGGGGCCAGCGTGTGGCTCAGTGAGCTAAGCATCTGTGCGTGTGATCAGAAGGTCGCCGGTTCGAGCATGGCCTCAGCGGAATAGCCACATGTCCGTGGGCCCTTGAGCAAGGCCCTTAACCCCCAGCTCCATGGTGCCACTGCAGGTGGCAGCCCTTCACAGCCAAGGTTGCTCTCACGTGTTTTTGTGGGTCATGGAGAGTAAGACTAGGTAGGCAAAAAGAGAATTTCCCCTTGGGATCAATGAAGTGATGATATAATTATTATTATTAATAATAATATTAATAATAATCTTATTAAGTAATAATGATAAAATTGGTACTTGGACTGTGTTTTAGGTTTGTTTCTTATTTTCTGATTTTTACAGTTTCTTTAGCGAGCGATACACAGAATTATCGCGGCAGGTCCTGTCACACGCGAATCACCCCAAGTTAGGGTAAGATGGCCGCCCCCTCCTACACATGAGCAGTGCGGTCAATGCGTGTGCGCAGTATTGCTGTTGTGGCTCTGTCCATGGCGGGCCTTCTGCTAGCCTCCAGAGTTTGTGTGTCTGCGTTGGCAGTTACTCCTATGCCATAGTGGGTATCAACCTGACGGAGATGGCCTACAGTCTCCTGAAGAGCGGCGCTCTCAAGCCTCACTTCTACAACACTGTGGCCGGGAGCCCGTCCCTGGAGCATTTCCATCAGCTGTACTGTGAGTGGGAAAGGGGCTGGGGTGAGAAGCCTAAGGGGAGAAGGGTGACTATTCCTGCCCTTGGCATAGTCAACATGAACCGCGTATGGTCATTTGTCCTGAGGTATATTACCCAAAAGTATAGTTGCTAACTATGGTAGCAACTTACATAGTTGGAACCCTGCAACCGAATGGTTCCAACTATATAGGTTGCTAACGGAACCTTTTGGGAGACATAGCCCAATTTGTTTCCCTGTCCAAGAAACTGATCGCCGTCTAGTTGTGGAATGGCTGCCAGATCCAGAAGGCAGTACTGTCACTGTTTTCATTTTCGACAGGTTTCCTTGCCTACGAGTTTGATAAGTTTTGGATCGAAGAAGAGCCGGCCAGCATTATGGAGTTCAATCTGTACAGGGAGAGGTTTCACGAGAAGGTGAAGATGCTCCTGGGGGAGCCCGACGTGTCCCTCTCGCTGAAACTGACGTCGTAAAAGTTACCCTGAATTTCTTAAAGGGACCTGTGCGTTTCATTAATGGTCTGGATAAGTATTAGCAATATGCTACCCATCCCCTTTAATTTTTTTTAACCATTACATTTTTACACAATTTAAATGTAATAAGTTAAGGAAAAGTGTAATTTGCCTAAAAAGCCCACCTAATACTCACATTGACTATGGATGGAATGGGTGTATTTAAGTGATGGGCATCAATTGCACACAATTGCAATTGGGGATACTGAAGCTGATTTTCTTAGAAGAATGCTAACCAATGAGATTTAGCTTAGCGAATAAGACTGACTGCTGTTTTTGTTTTTTTAGAAAGATACTTCCTGCCTGTTTGGCTTCTGTGACTGAATCTCAGGAATTCTCAGGAATTTAAGGGCCATTGTTTTACTGGTTAATTAAGCAGCACTTGTCTCATGGCGATGTGTTTATTCGTTATGCAGCATTTTAACGTTTTCCCGTCTGTTATTCTTCTCTTAGAGGTCGTTTACCTTCTCCGGTATAGCCGTAAAGGTGCTTTAAAAAGATGACATGTTCAGATGGTACGTTTTTGAATGACCCCCTGCATGCCAGCAGTGGGAGCTCCATTCTGCCCCCTACAGCCCGCTCTGGGCAGTCACGCACAGCATGTGCACTATAGCTACTTTTAGTGTGTTATTTATATGCGGTGTTCTGCTTCTGAAGACTTTGTAATTTCGGAGGAATTTGACGGTCTGTTCCTTTGTACATTCTGCCAGAGCACCTCGCACGAGAATAAACTGACTTTTCACGAGTCTGTTTTGTTGCTTCTGTTGCACGTCTTGCGCCAGAAGTGTTTCGAACTTAGCTGTGTAAGTAGTCAGTAGCTCTCTTCCCTAAGCTGTGATTATACAGTACACCAGCTATTACTTTTTAAATTCCAGCTTCTAAAAGCTGAGCCTAGTCCCTTAAATATGAGCAGATGATTGATTAACACTATACAACTCATATCTACAGGCTATTCCTTCAGATTGTTTCATTTGCATGTCAGCAGACTCAACATATGTCTGTCTGGCTTGGCATGCCTTAGCTTAAAAAACAGAAAACACCGATTGTATTTTTAATTTTTTTTTTTTTAAGAAAATTAATTGCATTTTGTTTCAATAAATATAAACAACCCTTCTATCCATTGATGCGGATGGGATAATCTTTTTAAAAATTTGCTGTGCGTATCTCATTTACTCCAGCTTGTCCACCGCAATTACCCCGCAGCCGGAGAAACGTAGAGTTCACGAAAAAACAGAATCCAGGTCACTGTCGATACTCAGTGGCCACGGAAGGTCAAAAAAATTATCCTGCCCCACAGTACAAAGTGCATACGTTTGGCACACAGAAGCTTGTTTATAGGGGAAGAGAAGCCCTTGTATCAGCTGAGGTCCAAGTCCATCATCGAGTATCTAAAGTTACAGCCATCTGGGAGAACAGACCTCTTTTTTTTTCTTTTTAAAGTGCTCAACTCGTTCAGACATTTTCCACAATGCAACTATGTGTTTAAGCAATGGGTCATGTTCAAATACCTTAGCCACACATGGCTAATTATATCTGGTAACTAACTGGATCTCAGGATATGCAGTCATCCCGTCCCCTTGTATTGACAAATTACTTTTTTTGTAATTATACTATCTAAAGGTAGTTGCCAGAGGTGGATAGCTCAGGTCCAGAAAGTTAAAAATCGAGAGAAGATTTTGTTTCAACCAACCGGTTGAGTTTAAAGAAGCTCAGTCACAGAGTACTCAGCTGGTTGGTTGAAACAAAATCTTGATTTTTCATTTCTAACACTTAAGTATCCACCTCTGCTAGTTGGTCTCCAGAAGACAGAGAGGAGATGATCTGTTTGTGCTCTGTGCGGGTTGACCGGATCATGGGTGGAGCGATTCATACAGGCTCCTTCCTCTTTGGTTTAGTGTCACTTGTCTCCGCCTGATTTCTGGAGACCATCATGGCCCTCTTCAGCTGCTCGAAGGACACAAACATCACTATGTTCCAGGAGCCCAGTCTTAGGAAAGAGGGAACAAACCTGTAGAAAGGAATGAAGAGAGAGACATCAACACGGACCTACTACCACGGTTCCATTTCTATGTGATTTGCCGTGTCACAATGATTGGCCAAAGGCTATGTCTGTCTTTTAGAGGCTTCTTCTCATTGGCTGCCCTGGATCAGGTAGCAGCAGTGGGTATTGAGAAGCCAGGTGAGTCCATTGTAGCCAATGCTGGGAGCTCACCCTTTGTAGAAGGCCGTGGGCCCTTCCTTGGTCAACATGGTCCAAGCACAGTTGACGGCGCTTGTGTACTGGCCAGGCGGGGAGTTCATGTACCGCGTCTTCACCACATCCACGGGGGAGGCGATGACAGTCGTGCAAAACCCAGCCCCAAATGCCGAAACAAAGTGACAGGGCAGGTTGTCTGTGGTCCCAGGAAACAAAAACATAGTATTTGTTAATGGCGACCTCTCAAATCTACAGACGACCTGCAATATCCAGGGGCTTACTCACCCGACATCAGCTTGTGGTTGAGAATAGCCTCCTTGATGATGTCATAAGTGACCAGCTCTGTGCAGTTAACCAGGGCATTTCTGGTTATGTTGGGCAGAGTCCCTGAAAGCAGCCAATATTAACACTTTAATAACTTAAGATGCTCTTTGAGATGCTGTTGTCAAGGTTTTGACTGTGAGCTGGCAGAGGTGTGAATAATGGCCATCAAACCCTGAAACCCACCCACCTTTCCACAACCCTCGCAGGCCCTCTTCCCGGAAGATCTTGCCGTAGGCCTTGAGGGCGCCGCTGTATCTGCGATCCACCCCCTGGAGGTTTAACTGGGCCTGGAACCGAACCTTGACTACGTCTGTTGGCTGCGCGATGGACACTGCCAAGGCCCCAGTGGTACAGCCAGCCAGGATCCGAATCCCGACCCCTGGATCTGGTAGGACGAGGAAGATACCAAGAGTCACGCTACACCTTCAAATGAGAGGCTCCTTAGATTAGCATTGCACTGAAAATGGTTCATTTGGCTACACAGGATTGGAGAATATGCCAATTGGATAGAAGTGATTCCCAAAAAATGAGTTCAAGATCAACAAGTTTAGGTTTTTGTAACTTTTCTATTGTCGTTCGTCACAAAGAATAAGCGAACTAGGGTTTCCTGTCAGGGTTTGCACCCAGAAAGCGAGACATAATAGATTGAAACCCAACATTGTCCCAGACCCACTGTCTCTCCCGCCGGTATACAAGAGCTTGACGTTGTCATAGAAGCCGATGCGGATGGAAGCGAAGGCCATCTGCCGGTGCAGACCAGCGACCAGGCCGTTGTAGAGTGAGCGTGGCCCCTCTGTCCGCACCATGGTGCTGATGGTCCCAAACACGCCCCTGTAGCGGATATCCTTGGCCGCCACCGCTGCTGCCTTCTCTCCCTGGATCTATGATTCGCAAAAACAAACAGTTGTGATGAGGGACTAAGGAAACGGGAGCCTGGAAGAGAGAAATCAATTATCCACAGAGGACCGGTACCTGTAGCCGGACTTTGGCGGTATCCAGGGGAAAGGTGACCAGGTCGGCGATGCAGCCAGCCATGCCAGCACTCAGGATCTTAACCCCTAAAGGTGGAGGTACCTCAGAGGGCTTCAGTCCAACCATCCTCACCTGCTGAGAGACACAAGGATCTCAGCTGTCTGTCATGTAAACTTTTTCCCAGTAGGCAGAGATACCTTATACTTGTTTCTGCATATTATGTAGCTCCGGAACCCTGGAATGGGCACTCCATCAAAATTACTTCAGCTTTAAACAGCTTGAATGTCATACTGCAGGGAGTTACAGAAGCAATTCAATGCTAGTGGCCCAAAGGTATCACAGTTCAGCCCCTATTGGGACTTAAACCTGCAGCCTTTGGGATACAAGTCCAGTTTCTTCACCTATTATTATTATTTTCTATTATTCTTAAATCTGCCACTTCTTAAAAACCACCACTGTTTAAATCAAGAATGTTCTAAGATATGCAAGTAGTGGAGTATGTCAAAGTACATCATACTGGTATTTCCCCTTGCATGCTTTTTCATGGTTTATTTTTCATTGTTCATTGTAGATTGCCGCTTGCAACTGTCATCTTCAAGCAGGGCAGCTTTTTCCATTTCATTAAAATGCAAAGCACTATGAAGTTAAACCGTGACCGTCCTCGGCTCAGAACCTTCATCTGTACATTGCGAACCGTTAGCGAAGTTGCTCCCAGCGATAAAATTATAAAAGTCACTTACTTTGTCACCCCAGGGGAATGGAGACTGGTTTGTGCTTTGGAGCGTTTAGGGTGTTCCACGCTCACTCCTCCAAGATTATCCTCTTTCTGTTCTGCTCATGTTTTGGGCGCCTTTATTGTGACAGCCAAAAGGAGGCGTCACTCCGCGCAGAGGGCAGGGACAGTGGGTCGGGAATTCAAAGTTCATTCGCTGTCAGTGTGTCAACCTCCATTCAACACCGGGAGCAGAAAAAAGTTCATATTCTGACTGGAGTGGCTCTTGTGTACAGGTTGGCTTACACCATAAGGTGTTTGTGGTGGGGAGTGGGATGGAGGGCGTGGCCTGTGTGTCTTGATTTACAGTAAAGATTAACTGATCAACCCAAGGATCTAATTAAGATATCAACAGCAAAGTCTGAAAGCACCTCAAGGTGAAACTCCGAAATGGGCAAAACAGAGCCCTGGGCTCCTTGTGGGAAAACGTTGTGTGGACGAAACACGGATTTCATCTCTACGCCCTCGATTGCTCAAACCAGGAGTGGCAACACGGGTGTTCTCCTCCTCGTGGTGTCATGACATGAACAGGTGCCGCAAAAATGCGAACCGGTTCACCCCACCCCCTCTCCCGATTGGACCTTCCGTCCTGCCGTGTTTGTCCCACGTTGTGACATCAGAGGTTGGGGGGGGGGGGCGGTATGACGTCCGTGGGCTGAAGTCCAGGGCAGCCGAGGTGACGGCAGGTCGCTGAGTATTGCAGAATGTGCTATAGGACCGGTAGAAAACTCGCAAATATGTGCAGAAAGCTCGGGCCCGTGAGGCCTATCCGGTGGCTGCGTCGGGACCCAACTGTCCACGGCTCCTGACAATCAAGACAATATATGGGGGGAGGTGATGCAATTAATGTTACAACATCGGTTTACATATCCTTTGGAGAGAGAAATTGTTTTTGTGTTGCATTATGCCTTAATGAGATACCAGCGTCAGATATCATGTGCCATGTTAAAATCATCACAGTCACACACTGAGACTTAGGAATCCCACTGCCAAACTACTAAGCAGTGAGGCAAAAAGCTGGTTATTCCAACATCTAAACCATTACCTGAATAAAAGCTGATTCTGGGCAAATAAGACCTTCACTGGAGGTGGGCGTTAATAATCCTTTAGCAGCAGAAAGGCACTCAAGAGAACCGGTCAGGACACGACAGTGCTAACTCTGACCTCAAACCTACCGGTCGATTTACGCTGCTGTGATAAATGCTTTCCATTAACTACGGTTAATAACTGAGGTTCAATGAGTTTAATGTTTAACACACAATTCTTTCGAATGTGCATATGAGGAGTTAAGGCTTTTTTCATTAGCGGAGGCCGGACATAAAATACAAGTTAGAAGCAAACCGGCCATAACCTGAACAGCAGGCAAGCATGCCAGTCATCAGTTAAATAACTTGAGCACTTAGTATTCTGTCATTAATCACCTGACAATGTTTTTGTTTTTTTTTAAGCAGCGGGTGACGTGAGCCAGAGAAATTCAGTACAAGCAAAATTGCCGAGTCACACCAGACAACAAAGACGACAACGGCAAAAACAACTGGGAACAGTTTGGCCTAATTTCTCCTTTGAAGGCGTCAAGCCTTGTTCAGATCGGTCCTCGGAAGAAATCCCACAGCCCGGTAGCTGGACGCGTAGGGCTGCGGGTTCGACTCTGCACCCGACCCTCACTCCAGTTCAAAGGTGCATAGTTCAGGTGAACCGGAGACACGGCTGATTACACAAACGCCCAGTTCCCCACCGCACAGATAATACACGGCAAAGTACGACTGCTGACAAGGGACGGAAGTAGGGAGTCACGCCCCAAACGTTTGTCCATCCTCGGTACAAATGTGAGCTGAGTCTAACTCCCACAAACTATGGTGTCATATAGTAGCTTTGTGATCAGCTCTCTAAATGGCCACCAAATGTGATACCAACCTTGTTTCCCTGGTTATCGTTGCTGGCATCACTTAGCACCCGAACAGAATTCCTGGTTCTCAAACATAATTTAGAATGAAATGTACTTAAAACAATAAGACAAGTTAGACAGAGCACAAACAGAACTTACATTTACAGCCCCCCCAGACAACATAATAATGCTGCAATATTTGCAGAGCATGACCGGCACTTCTGTTTGGCTTAATTTGCACACCCCCCCCCCCCCCCCCCCTCCCAGCAACGTGGAACAGAACACAAATGTATCTCTGAATCCTTTGAACTGCAGGACAGATTTCCCCTGTTATGTAATAATGCCGTAGGTACTGGGTCCAACAAGCAAAGGGTAAAACTTCAGAGGATTACAGACAAATTACCTTTTCTTTTTTAAAAAAAGTTCTTAATTAAAATCAAATGTGGGTTGGCGTTTCATACAATGTTCAAAAAAATAAAAATTAAACAGTAATAAGACTAGCATGTCAAAAACACTGCAATAATACAAGAAAAACCTGTTACGTGACTTTATTGTATTGAAAAATTGTACAAAACGCTGTACGCAGCCCCACGTGACTAGTTCGGGTTTAATCTGGGTACATAGCAGAGACTGTTGAAAGTGCGAAGGTCCTATACACGTCACTGTGTGGTGCTGCCCTCTAGTGGATTCACAGAGGAATACCGCACTCTTGTCACTGTTGCTGTGACCGACAGAGTGGCCTGGAGCCAGAGGATGTCTGCCAGTTATTCTAGGTCATGGCTTATAGTTTGAAGATTATGAATCAACAGATCAGAAAGACTAGCTCAGCTAAATGTAGTGGAAACTAGAATGTTAACCAAGGTGTGTTTATTATAAAAAAGGAACGGCTCACTCAGATCAATAAAGACAACACTGAGAACTTATTTTGTATGTCTGCTTTTGAATACTTCATTCCATATATTTAATCAGTTAAAGTTGTGTAATCCATAAATATGACATTTAAGACTATTCACACAGGAAGAGGTTAAAACAGCAGCTTCAACAACAGGGAAATGTTAAAAAAAAGTAAAATATGTCAGCAAGAGGGAAGAAGTTTCAAATAAAAAGGATAACAGTGAAATAAAAGCGAATTCCCTGTATGAAAATCAAAGATAAACCATTACTGGCAACAAATATGGCTCAAAGTGCGGGTGCTCTAGAATAAAACGGGCAGTTTTTTAAAAAATTATGCAACTATTACAGAGATTCTGTACAAAGTGTAGGTACTGGTTAAGTATTACGTGGTTAAATCACAGAAGTATATATATGTGATACAGCTCAGAGCATGGGGGATTTCTGTTTTTTTTTTATACAGTTAAGTGTAGGACACGGTAAAGGATTACATTGCCTAACATGATCAAGAAAGTTGGTATCGTTGCACAGGACTCCACCTAAATCACGGCAAGCTCGTTTAATACCTGGGCGTCAGTAGTCAGAATCAGCTTACAAAGCTCAGTTACAGCCAGTTTCGGTATAACAGCTCTGGAAAATAAACAGAATCAGGAAGCGTTCCAAAAGCCGCACCGGCAGCACAGGAATGCGGTCTGCGGATCACACCGACACCTCACCGCGAATCTACGCTAGTCGCCAATATCGCAACACCGCGAGGTCCTGCATAACTGCGGAGAAAACATACGCACAGGTACTGGTTGCTACCTTGTTTAATAACGCTCTCTTTTTTGATTCTTGTTGCCAGCCAAATACAGGGAATAATAGAGCTTCTTGGCTCTGTTGTTATGGTCCATGCACGTTCAGGTCATTCACAACGGGGTCCCGCTATCATGGGGCAATGTTTACAGCTCATTCTATGGTCAGCGACCTCCCACAAAGCATCTGGTAACTAGCCCCTCCAATAAAACTCTGTTCACAGTCTAAGAATAAAACAGCCGTTTCACATTTTATAGATAAAATACAATGTTTACGTTTTGTCCTCCCACCTCCCTTGCGTGAATCATACATATTATTATACACAAAAATTAATTTGATTAAGTTCTCCTACCACCCGAATGAAGATGCAGTAAAACACTGTTCATTTCACAAAGTAACGTTTTGGTACTGTTTTTTTTTTTTTTTAAACAGTGCTCTCAAACAGCCACCTCCGTTGGGGGTGGTCCGTCTCACCCCGAAAGTGATATCTCATAATCGCTAGAGGAGGTGAGAGGCCGGCCCACCTTGCGCACGTTCTTGGCATTGGTGATGCGGCCCATGACGTCCACAGGCTTCTCGAAATAATGCACCAGGGCGTGCTCGGTCAGCACAGAGGCCAGGAACTGCTCAAAGGTGATGGCCCAGTCCTTGTCCAGGCTGGCGCTGCGCGACAGCCCGTTGCCAT
Source organism: Mormyrops attenuatus (assembly GCA_026777985.1). Classification (NCBI taxonomy): domain Eukaryota; kingdom Metazoa; phylum Chordata; class Actinopteri; order Osteoglossiformes; family Mormyridae; genus Mormyrops; species Mormyrops attenuatus. The sequence goes on from JAODKC010000085.1 coordinate 1,217,604, forward strand.
GGCTACCGTTGCTGTTGGAGCTGCTTCCACCGTTGCCGCTACGCACCAGCACGGTATCGTCGGCGATGTCCTCACACTGCAGCTTCTCCTCCAGCTCGTGTGAGCCGGCACTCAGCACTGAGTATGACGACATGGATGTGTCGTCCTTGGTCTCGTCGTCGGAGATCAGCATGGCCGAGGAAAGACCCGCCTCCTTTGGTGACGAGTCTTCCAGCTTCACGTCCTCCATTGGCGGGCTGGACGCAGGCTCTCTGCCGACTCCGACGTCATGTAACTTGGTCTGTCCGATTTCGGCAGACCCTTCCCCCACATCAAGCCCTTGGAAGAAGCCGTCTCCCTGTGCCCTCGCTCTGGTGCTCCCGCTCTCGTCCTCCTCCTCGTCCTCATCTTCCTCCTTGCTGCTGGGGCTGATGAAGAGCTTGCCCACCTCACCCATCTCCAGCAGCAGGCTGGTCACCGTGGCCGTGGCGTGGTACAGGTCCTGCTCCATGGGGTCCTCGCTGAACATGTTGTACAGGGTCTTACACAGTTCGATGAACTGGCCCTGGAAGACGGAGGGGATGAGACAGAGCCACTGTGATACACGCATCAGTATTTAGCACATTAAGTACTTTTAGTACAAAGGTAAATTGGTTTAAATCAGTGTTTCTCACCCCGGTCCACAGAGAGCCCCAGACGGTCCAAATTTTTGTGTCCTCCAAGCTCGCAACTAGAGGTGGGTAGTTCAGGTCCTGAGATTTAAACTTCAGACCAAGATTTTGTTTCAACCAACCAGTTGAGTACTCTGTGACTGACTCTTTAAACTCAATTGGTTGGTTGAAACAAAATATTGGCCTGGGCTTTTTACTCTCTGGACCTAAACTACCCAACCTCTGCTCCCAACACACTTTTCCCCATGATCTTTGGTGTCCTTGATCAATTCGTTGAGGTGTCCCATAGGACTGGGCTGAGAAACACTAAATTAATAATTAATAATGTGATTCATGGTTCATACAGAGCTCTGAATATCTGGCCAAAACCTCAGCCTGGTTTGCTCTGATATTTGTTTTAGAGGGGTGCAGGACACTGGAGACCTTTGCCAAGGACTCCACAATCTCAGGCAGCTGAAAGAGCTCCTCTACAGCCACTGATGGAGGAACATCAGTGCACAGGATCAGGAGGGCTGTCCGCACTCACCTGGTTCAGTTTTGGAAGCTCTTTGATGTTCTCCAGCTTAGATCTGGTCTCCTGGTTCCACAGCCTTAGATACGCACGATAGTCTGGAGTGTGCATCTTTTTCACTGTTGAGGAAGAGGAAACACAGCAGGTGTATCTTCATGCTGTAAAACAGGACCCCCCCCCCCCAGAAATCCACCCCCAGCCCACAGCAGACACACAGGGAAACTTAGCTGTGCTTTACCTGAATCCCTCTCATCTGACCTTTTCCCAAACACACAGCGTTTAACTTAACAGTGACCTACCAAACCTACAGCTGGCTAATCTCAAAGACCGCAAACACTCAACAGGTAAACAGCTGTAATTTTGCTATCTGTGTCCAGTGCACACCTCTAACATCAGAGCAAAAAAAACATATGTTCTTTGGGCATCAGTGAGTGCCCCGAGTATGAGGAGACCCATTTAAACCTTAGGGCTCCTTAAATTTCACCGCTGCACATTTCAGACCAGGCAAAGTCTAGCTGCGGTTAATCAGGATTATGTGCCATCGCATAACATTCTCCCCACAACCAATATGTTTTCACCTTCGAGGAATACTGTTTAAATATCCAGGGAATTGTGGATGGACAGGTCTACAAGACAATGTGTGAATTTCTCTGAACAGCAACAGAGAGCACAGCTTTAGGAAATCACACTGAGGACAAGAACTCCAAAAGGGCAATTTCACGGCCAGCATACCAACTTAATTATTAATAATCCACCATGCATCTAAGATGGGGGTCGGACAATTAACCTGCACTAGTTTGGCACCCCGGACTCCTCTACCCTTGCATAGGACAAGTGGATACAGAAAATAAATGGATGGATCGATGTTTTTGGAGAATAAATAGTAAGAAACTAGAAACTTTCCCCATTTTGTAAAACATTTAACATGAAGAAGACAGGACTAATCAAGTAAACAAGGCTCTAATTCATGGTAAATATGAGGTAAATACATACCTTTTTCGGTCTTGAAAGTGACTCTTACAAAACCATCATCCTTGTCATTCTTGGACCTGGAGTCGAGCCCTGTGGGTAGAGTGGGGTAGTTAAAAGCAGAGTAGCGACAACTGCAGGCACGGACTGCTTGGACGGGGTGGGGAGTGGACAGCTCACACACCGTGGGACGTCTCGGGGGTGATGTCCTCGAAGAAGTACTGGGTGGCCTCGAATGCCGAGTCTGGCTCCTCCTGGTCATGTGACAGCTCTGTGGGAGGAAAGATGGAAAAAAAAAAAAAACAGGACAGTGGCTCAGTTACCCAGCATGCCATGAGACAAGTGGAAACGCACAACAATCTGTACTCAGCAACCACTAATCCAGTCAGAGTGGCGGAGACCAGCGAAACCCCAAAAATCTCCCATTCACAGAAACCAATAATAAAGAAATCTCTGTCAGAAATAAATATAAGATTGTACAATAATTACTGTGCAGTGGCTAGGGGCTCAACATTATGCCACGTTTAGCAATTTAGGAACAGAAGGATGGGTGTTTCTGACATGGAAATGAGATTTTTTTTTTTTGAGTGAGAGATTGAGAGAGAGAGAGGACAAGACGTCTATAAAGTCGAATAAGTTCAGCCCGAAAAAACTGTCTGAAAGCCATCAGTGTGAAGCCTGGCCACAATGCCCCCCCACCAACCCCCTGGCTGCCACATTAACCTGATACGAGTCACCTCTATATACAGCAGGAACGTGCCTGTACAGCCGGCTCAGGAGAGGGGCAGAAAAGAGGAGTGGTCACAGAAGCACACGCCCCTTTTACACATGATTGGTCGATTCGTTGCCTGGGGTGAGTTTACGCAGCATATGGACGGACTGCGCCACTCTGCGGGATGGCCGGGGTCCGCCAGCAGCCAGGTGCTGGCATGGAGGAAGATCAGGAGTGGGGAACCGAGCCGAGCTGGGAATCGATAGGCGACCCGCAGGCAGAGGAATGCGTCGGGCATAAAAAACCTCCACGTTCACAAAGGGTGGAGTTTGGCTCCTGAGCTGGTAATCCAGGGGCAAGCAGGGGCCCAGGATGACCAGTCAGGCAAAAAAAAAACAGGGCATATCGAAGCTGGCCAACAAACACCAAGGAAGGGCCATTTCTGCCTGGTAGGCCACAGCGGCAATCAACAGGATCCAAAGCCCGCGTCCGGCTGTAGTTGGTGATGGCTCGGGGGGGGGGCAGCATGAACGGTGACACACACACGGCTGTGGACGGGGGCTGTCGACTCACCGGGCAGGACATGCATCTTGTAGAGGAGTTTGAGCTTCTCGGTGAGATCGCTGTGACAAAGGACACCTGGAAGCACATAAGCCGAGGTTCAGGGATATGTCGGAACGTTCACATTGTCGTCACCCCCACCACGATAGAACGTCCCGCGCCCGGGGCGTACTCAGGCCGGTGACGAATTCGCGGAAGTTGATGAGGCCATCGCCGTTGTGGTCCAGCAGCCGGAAGAAGCGCAGGGCGAGGGTGTCTGAGTGTGCCCCGCTGGCCCAGGGGAAGAGAAGCCCGAAGAGTCCCTTAAACTGCTCCACGTCGATGCGGTACTGTTCCAGGTAGGGCAGGCTAGGGTCATGCCGGTCCGTGGGGTTGCTGGTGCCTCCCCAGTAACAGCTTGTCAGGTGTTCCGCCTGCGTCACGGGGGGCGGGACGAGGGGGGAGATACGGCAATAAGATAAAGGTCCACCCCCCAAGGAAAGAATGGACACCCCATCAAAAGCCTACATCTGCAAAATGGAATACATCCGAGATCCTATTATGTACTGTAAGCCGTTTCAGAATTACCCAGCATGCTCTCTGCCCCTGCCGACTACAATTCAGCAACTGAGTCAATTGAGCCACGCTGTACATTAACATGACGGTAGATGGGGGGCCTGGTTTCCCCCAGCGACATGCTAACGAGAGAAGCGCTGCTGGTACTGATCTGGATCCAGGCTGACAGGTGGAACCCGCACGGTGCCACTCGCTGGTATCGTCTCCCAGACGCACAAAACCCACAATCAACTCCAATCCCATCCCGTCCTGGCGTTGGGCCACGAGAAAGGACACCTGACTCATCACACTCCTTCTTAGATGCCAACTCAGAAACAAGTCGAGACACCCCCCCACCGATGATTCAGACCCAGTCGCCCACCTTGAACAGGACAAACAGCTCCTCCAGCTCGTCAATGCTGAACGCCGTCTCAGTGACTATGGTCCGGACCTGCGGGAGTCCGGAACCAAACTGGTTAGGACTGCTGTGATTCAGGCGTCAACAAGAACCTCTCAGATTCTCTTATGGCGGATTTGTAGCCCAGCCAGTACATCCTTCCCTTGTTCCTCAAAAACCACCATAAAATTGAGACACCCAGTAAACCCGGTAGCTGCAAGATGCCCCAACACTAATTCCTTAAAGAGACAGTAGAAGTAGGATTGGGCTTCAGCCAGTCATTGGACCCCTCAGAATCAGACGTGCGTGTTTAAAGTGGAGGAGCGCTTGGGGTCTTTACCACGTTGCGTTTGGTCGTGTCCTCTATCGTCTGGATCACCCTCAGCCTCTGCTTGAAGCGCATCTGCTCGATCACATCGGCTCGGATCGTGCCGAATTTCTGTTTCGGGAAAAACACCAACCGAAGGTCAAAGAGAACCTGAAACGGTTTCTTCCAGCAGACCATCACAATGGTGATCTCTGGTCAACGAATCCATTCTGTCATCCATAGTCACCACATTCCCCATATTTTACTGCTGTATATTACCTTTCCTTTTGGATACTTCCTTTTTCCTTATTCCTATTAACTGTTTTCATTTATACTGGTTCGTCGTGATGTTGTGGGACTTGCACACAAGTTTGTCACTCATCTGCACTTAGCAAGTGTCAAGGCATGTGACAAAGAAAGTGATTTTATTTGAACTGATTTGACCCCAAACTGGATTTTTGTTACGACTGTGAAAGCTCACTATGTTCAGTTATGTGACCCACGTGAGGCCGGCTGCACCAGCATGGGAGACACACTTACCTCATAAGAGCTGTGGACCAACTTGAAGATGTCCACTTCCGGGTGGGGCTCCCCGTCGTCCGTCAGCAGGGAGTGAAGGTGCGGGATGGGAGGGAGGGTGCTGTCTTTGTTTGTCACGCTGTCCAGGTACCTGCAACCCATGACAAGATATGACCCACAGAATCCCCCATTGGGCAATCACTTACAGGCAATACTGCTAAGTTATTTCCATGCACCCATTTCAACGGTTTGCATCATTTCTCCTCAGACCGATGACGCGAGAATGTGGGTAAGGAATTTTAAGATTAATGTTTTGAGGAGAGTATTTTAAGAATTGTTGCTGCAATATGACTGGCAATAATAGCCCAACGGGCCAGAAGAGATCAGACAGAAGTGCTTACGGAGCTTGGGTCCAAATACCAAAGAGGGTCCTGTTTTTGAACTTCTGAACCAAGGGATTTTCTAGATGGCTAATTCCGCCAACATGGAATTAAACTGTCACAAAAACATGTTAGATGAGATTCTGAAAATCCAAAATCCAGGTCTCACCTGCCCAGGACGGTCATGGCTTCCCCGTCATCCTTGCAGTTCAGAAGGTTCTCGATGTTGGCGTCCAACACGGAGAGAGCCAGCTGGAAGATCACCTTGATGCCCTCGTAGAAGAAGCAGTCGACGACCACCACCGCACTCTCGAAAGGCATGACGCTGAGGAAGAGTGTGAGGAACCAGGACAACGAGATAGTGGAGATGACGCCCAGGTCCTGCATGCAGTCGTACAGCTGAGGCACGTGGTCTCTGGCTAGCTCCTCAAACACACCCTGGTCCACCAGCGCCCCTGAACGAACACAAGCACAGCACTTAGAGCCCATAGAACGACATGACAGCCAGAACCAAGGTCGCTTTTCCACTGCACCAGGTACCGTATTTTTGTTCCTTTACCTGCTTTTACATAAGCGCTGCATGCGTTCTCTGAGACAATCACAATCATTTTCATCCTTGCTGTTTCAAATCACTCATCAACGGGGTTATGAGAAACTTAACTCCTTTTTGCTTTATATGTATTACAACAAAATCACATCGCTATATGTACAATGAAATCACATTGCTAGTCCTAGTATGTTAAAATAAATTTAAAATTTCATCATACAATTCTGATCTTTTTGTTGTATCTGGTCTTCCGACCAAATCACAATTCATTTTTTGTTCATCATTGTTTTGAGATCTCAGCTGTTTTCAAGGCGATGCTTGTATTGTGTTTCTGCGGCAGGCTATTTGCATAACCACTCAAGAAAGAAACCGTCCCAAGTCCCACCCCAAAGTACTGAAGCACCAAAGAAGTACCCCAGTTGGTTTGGCACTTTTGGTGCTGGTACTCAACTGGAAGTCAATGGAAAAGGGAAAGTACATGAAGTACTGTAACAGGTACCATGGAGAAGCACCCCAACTGTACCCATTGACCAGAGAAGACCAACAGAGACCTTGATACAAGTTAACACCTCTGAACACAGAGGAGCACACCGACCTCTGAACACACACACACACACACACACACACACACACACACACACACAGGTCAGACCATGGAACCTTACGGCAGCCAAGCAGAGAAGGTCAACACAGAGCTTAATACAAGATACACAGGTTTGACATTCTAACCAGATGTTGACTTTGAAACACCTTAACATGTATACACTGACGCAAACAAACCGGCATATCCATCACCCTGGCAGCAGAACTCACCGACCACCCTGGTGTTGTAGTAGTCAGGCAGCATCCGCTCACATAGCGCCACCAAGAGCCAGAACGCTTCCTCTTCATTAGCATAGAGCAGCAGCACTGAAGTCACGATATTCATGGCCTGGTGACATGGGGGTGGGTGGAGATGGCGACTGAGCTGGAAGACTGGGAGGTCCTAACTGCTGACAAACCCCAGCGTTGTCATGGCGGCCTCACCTGGCAGTAGCCGATGTGGGGGTTGCGGAAGGCGTAGGCGGTGAGGACCCTCCTCAGCGCGGAGATCCCCATCTCGTTTTGGAAGGCAGGGTGCTCCGGCAGCGAGCGGTGCAGGTCTCGCTCGATCTCCTCCGTGGCCAAATTGTACTTGCCCCTGGACTTCTCCACCAGCTCCTCGTAGTAGCCGGGGTGCGTGGCCATTTCGTTGATGGCTCCTACCGAGATGGGAAGCGTGGATGTCAGAGACGCCTGGACTTCGAGAGATGTCAGCACATGACTTACTGAACATTGGAGGGGGGGGAAAAAAAAAATTACTGGCTCTATTTGACTCCTGGAATTATGAAGAGCCCCCCCCCCCACTTACACACAGATGGACTGGCCCAATTGAATCGGATTGGCTCAGTCAATTGTGGCTGGGTTAAGCACTGTGAATTCTCATGGCATGCTCAGGTTCCCAATCAGGATCCATTCCTGAATTTGGGAAGACTATTCACAATCTGCACTCAGAGCCTTAAACTGCAGTGTGACACTGGGGGTGACAGGGGACTGCAGAAACTTCCCACACATTGGTATTTCACAGCTAAGGTCGCCCATCCAATGGCGACTGGCAGGGGGCAGGTATACATGTAGCGCTTAATCTGCCAAGTGCACTGGGGGCAGGCACAGTGCACTGGGGGCAGCTCAACAGTCAGTTAAGTCTAACCCCAGGTGACAAGCAAGATTCATGACAAGCACATAGCTCTGGGTGAGAAGCGCTTACCCTAGAGTGGTATTGGGGGGGGGGAGTTTTCGCAGAATGTATTTCTCTGAGGTGGCAGAAGCCCGACACGGATGAACACCTCTTGGTGCCCCCCACCACCTCGTGCTATATTTTTTTTCCCACTCTCCACAGTCAACAGAGATGTTTACCACCACTCAAACCACACATTTCTGTGGGCCCCCCCACTGGCCACATACAGTCACAACACTTTTTCAGTGGGGTCCCAAAAAACAACAAACCCCCCTCCTCTGCCCAGAGGCCGCCAAAGTCCTAGCCTTCCATGGGACGCGGCAGGAAAATTGCATGGCCCCCTCCCACAGACTGAAAGGAGTCTGTCATGATCGCCATTGAGGTGAAGGGCAGCCATAACTGACAGAACAGACTCAAAAGAATCAGGCAATATTGGTGGGGGGAGCACCGGGTGCTTGGTTTGAGTAGGTTTGTTGGTGGGGCGCCTTTGTTTGTTAATTGCCACAGCCAATAAAAAAAATAAATAAATAAAGAAAGTAACGGAATACTGCAGCTCGGTGACTAATGATAACGACTTCACGGGAGTTCTTTGTGTCGTGCTGGAGACTGATAAACAGATTAACCAGGTTGGCTAATTGGTGCCGGAGCAGATGGATCCTCCGCACTGGATGCCCGGTTTGCGGCAGACAGATGGCTGGGATGCAGCGATGGAGCTCGCATGGGATGCGACAGGCAGGTGTGTCTGCCTGCACGGCTGCCGACAGGAGCGCTCGGCCAGCCCTCTCATCATCAGGCCGGTTTCCACGGTAACCCTAGCTGGGCAATGGCACTTACCGGAGAAGAGCAGCCAGAGCTCTCCTCGCATGTTCTCTGGGATGCCCTTGAGCACCAGATCTTTGGTCTTCTCCGTGCGGTACATGCACACACCCTGGCCGTACTCTGCAAAGTGGTTCTTCCATGCCTGCTCCTTCAGGAACTCCTTGGCCTGGCCGAGGAGATACAGGGGATCTTGTAAAACTCCTCCCTCTGCAATAGTTCACTAATTTCTACATTGAAAACAACTCAGTTAAGATACTTAAAGCTTATTGCCTTAAAAATAAACGAGGGTCCCCGGACTAAGATAGCCTTCTTAGGGTTGCTAGGAAAAACTCAAGGATTATTAAGAGTTATAAGCAGATGTAGCTGGAGGTCTGGTTGGAATGTGTGGGGGCGAGGTTTACCAGCTTGGGGTTGAACTCTTCGGGGGAGCGGCGCCGGTACATGGTCATGAGCGCCTGCTTGGCGGTAGACATGCTGTTGTCGTTGAGGTTGAACTGTCGCTCACCCTCGATCTCAGAGCCCAGGCTCCTCTGGGGGCTGCAGGAGATCAAGCTTCCCTGGTGGGAGTACACCTTTTAGTCAGAGACCCTTAAAACGCATCATAATGCCCAACATGACATCACATTACATCATTGGCGCAAATGTTGGTAGTCAAAAGATGAAACGGCAGACGTGTACATGATTCCAGATAGAAGGACCAGAAAGCAAGATCAGACTGTTTTCCTGGGGTTAAGGACCTTGCATAAAGACCCAATGGTGATATGACTACTCTGCCAGACAAAGGGGGTTTAAGACCAGCAATTTATATAGCTGATAGCTAGCAGCTTATAACCTGTGTTACAGCGCTTATCCTATCAGTGTTCTGCCTGTGAGATTGTAAGTGACATTCGGTGACACTGGTTACGAAGCATGGCTGTGTGAGATGTGGGCTCACGACGAATCTGGTAGCTGGGTGGGTCGGCTGTGCTTCTGACCTCATCGTCCAAGCTGTTGAGGCTCCTGGTGAGCTCCTGTTCGAAGTAGATCTTGGACGTGGTCTGCTGCAGGAAGTCAGAAATCCTTTGGACCAGGAAGTCCCTGTCTTTGAGGTTGGCGAAGAGGAAGGTCATCCGGTTCTTGGTGCTGATGGACAGAGGGCTGGGCAGTACGTTGGAGCTGTCCGCCTTCTCGACAATAGTCACCTGTCCGAAGAGAGGTCCTTCAGTACCACGTCCAGGAATGAAAACTAAAATCAATACGGAATCATGCATACGCCAACTTGTTGACACTGAACACCTCAGCATTTGGATCTGCAGCTAAACCACCAAAAGCACAGAGATGCATATCTATAGACGGGCCGCGATAACAATCGCAGCCAAGGGTGACGTTACCTAGCAACACCTGCGACGACTGCAGTCTGCTCTCTTGCACTGCCCTCATAAACAGGAATTTCCAATCAATCAGGTGATCCTACACATCCTAGTTCATACGCTTCTGTTTTGATGCCATGATGCCAATAATCTTAATCTGTACTAGGCCTGCACTCAACCTAACAGGAAGGACAAGACGGGACCCCCCCCACCTCACGCAGAGGGATGATGAGGCTGCACAGGGTCTCCTCCTTGCTGGAGAAGCAAATGTAGTTTGTGGAGACGAACATCTGGCCCAGGATGTGAGTTTTGTTGAAGGGGGTCCAGAGGGTACAGTCTGTGTGTCCGTCCAGCTTCTCGTCCTTGGGCAGGCGGAACAGGGCCCGGTATCGCTCGCTTTTGGCCCTGGCGTCGAGATCCCTGTCAGGAAGAAGGCATCCAGAATGAAGCCAGAAAATTTTCAGCTGACAAACATATGCAGCGTTGCTCAGGAAAAACGTCAAAGACCTTGGATTATTTGTTGAGTAAATATCTGGCCCTCTACTAGCTACTAGGAACTAAAATTGGCCGGCCTCAAGTGGCACTTGATGTGCCTACAACACTACCATAATCTTTAGTGCATGTCGCCGAGAGCACAGTGCCGATTTCGCTAACCGTTTGAGGGCCGACACCTTCTTGGGGGACTTCTTCTTCAACTTGGGCAGCGAGCGATCCTGCTCGAAGCCCTTGTTGTCCAAAAGTTGCCTCATGGCGATGTTGGCCAGCTGCTCCATCAGCTTGAAGGTCTCATTGATGTTGAGGAAGACAGAGAAGACGTGCTCGTTGGACCTGGTGCTCACTTTGATCATGTCTGGGAGAAGCAAAGTGGCATTTTTCTCCAGCTGGGTGATGTCTGCCCATCGAATGACCAGTTTGGCTGTAGGGGAGGGGAAAAAAGTTCAGATTACATTTTACAAAAGTAGGACCGTTTCTAGAGATCCCTCTCAACCTACTTTTCACACAAGGCTGTCCACAGGGGCTCTATAACCTCTGTAATTGACATATACCGATTCTGAGGAACACATTTATGAAAGCTACAAAGAGACCCATCATATAAAACTTCTTTAGTTTCATTTCATCGACAAAGGGCACTTTATTAGGCCAGAAACACCCCTGGCTAATATTAACTACAAGAAGATCTCCTATCTTCAGGATTTAATCATCCTGATTAGTCACGGAGAAGGGCTTCATGGTCAACAAGGCTTCTGTTTTCTGTATCCAATGTAGTACGTTTCGCACGTTGAATCCGTTTTCTGAATTTTCCTCCCACAAACGTAGCATTAGCCTCAGCCCTGTTTAACAACTATAAACAGCCCTTGTATATCACCAAGCACCTGTGTGAACTATACACTTCTACAGCACATTCAATCATCCTGGTCGAACACTCCAGAGCAGAAACATGGCTCTACTTATTGAAACAGAGTGAAATCCTTTGTTACTCTGTCAGACTAGCCTCACTGGGTGACCTGGATGTACCCACTGCTACATAACAATGCTAATAATACTACTACTACTACAAGGCTAAACAGCATTAGCAGAGGAAACTCGTACTTAATGATGAGGTTTACAACTGCTACATCTTCCCAATCCCCAGACATTTAGCCTCTATGCTTTTCTTTAGCTAATGCATTTGGCTTCATTGCAAGGTCTAGTTATTTAGATACACCAGGCCAAGAGGATCTAAAAAAAAAAAAAAATCAGCATTTTATACAGTATTTAGAAGTGCCATGTTAGATCATTTTCATGCTCACCCAAAGAAAGATCTTACTGATTACATGACTGTAAACAGGGACAGGATTGTGGTTTCAGGGGCCCCGCCCAGAGTGTCACTGCAGGGCCCGCTGCCTTCCCTAATTTGTTTAAAAAAAAAAAAAAAATAGCTAGTGAGTAGACTGAGAAGAGCATAGCTAGCTGATTAGCAGAACATGCCGATTCAGCTTCTCCAAAACGAGGAACCCGTTTGTTTCATTATTATTGTAGTGACCATTTTTAGCCAACAGGGGGGGCCCAAACCTTGGGGGGCTCATGCAAATTGCTGTGTTTCAGTGGCTGTAAACACTGCCTCATGACCATTTGGAATTCAAGAGAAAGACCACTGCCAGCACACCTTCCTTCCCCAACAGGTAGGAGTAAAAGCAGAGGTGGTTGATGCTGAGGTACAGCCAGCCCTGTCGGGGAACCTTGCCCTTCCAGTAGCTGCAGGAGTAGTAGTTGACCAGCTTCTCCTCCTCGGGCATGCCGAAGAGCTTGCGGAACTTGGCGATGGCCTCCTTGAACTTGTCTGTGTCGTCATCCTCCCGGATGTCGTGGTTCTTGTTATACTCTGCTATGATACCCTGAAGGGAAACCACCTTTTTGTCATTCTGAACATCACTTAGCTTTTATATTTTTCTGTCATAAAATAAAGAACAAAAAGGGCAGATTCAGTCGCAATTTCTCTTCATGGAACCGAAGCTTCCAGAGTCTCCGTTTTAACTCCTGAACAGATAAGACGTACTCAGCTACCCCTGAATGCCTTCGTAAAGAAATGGGCGGAACACTGCTGAACATCAGGAACTCCTGGCTCTACTATGAAGCTCCGCGCTACTCAACAGGAGACTTACATTGGTTACATCTTTTGTACGCTAATAGAAAAATACATCAAGCTTACACTAAGATTAACGTACTAGCAGTGCAAGTTAATACTTAAAAAAAAATTAATTGGAAAAAAAGTCAATAGAAATTACAACCTCTATATTGTAATATGGGGGGGGAGGGGCATTTTTTGAGCGTAGCCCCCATCCCTGATGGAGCAAACAGCATCCACCTACCTGAATCTTGCCCCTGACGAATGTGGTGATGTCATTCTCATTCTCGAAGATGGAGAGTGTCTGCAGAAGGTTCTGTTCCAGCCACTCCCAGTGGTCTGTAATCTCTTTCCGTGAGCTCCCTGGAGGCGGGGAGATGGTGTTAAGGGGTGATGGGGCCGGGGGGGGGGGGCAGCATACCACCACGGGCTCAAAACAAGATCCGTCATGAA
>JAODKC010000085.1:1241376-1267227 GCA_026777985.1 Mormyrops attenuatus
GTCTGGGTTTCCCTGCTTAGACTGCTGCCCCTGCGACCCGACCCGGAACAGCGGTAGAAAATGGATGGATGGATGGACGGTACATATTAAAATGCAGGACAGTTACTAACAGACACAAGATCAACCACCTGTAATTTAATTAAGGTGTGTAATGCAAGGCTACCCTGTTAGGCTGGAGCTGAATAAACTCTTTGTCTTTGTATTGTCTGATTGTCAGGATTACATGAATCGGGGCTAAAAAAAATCATCTTAACTCACACCGGCACATTGTTGCATTATCTTACATCTTATAGCATTGTGATTATCTCAATCATATCAAGCTATGGTTGTGTTTTTACTCAAGGGTTTTGGATATCTTTCTAAGATGTACAGATCCTACACGTGCAACATTTCCCCTATAGTTAAACAGAACATTCACCTTTTACATTTGATTAATTTCTACACTGCATCTTAGATATACATGTATATTTCATTATCTAGTAACTCTATCTGGCGCCTTTCCTATATCCCATCCATTGCGGAGTGTTTTACAACTTGTATTCTTGTGGAATTTTCACTAGCATACATCTGATAAACAGAATATGACCATAGTACTGCTTTTGGTGACACACTGGGAGTTTTCAGAATTTCTTGAGCTACTATCCAGACAGTTTGGGACAGTACTTGGGACTAAGAGTATGTCCAAGGTTGAAACAGGTCCAGTGAAAGATACCGTGGCTGTTCTTTTTTGTGTTCTCCCCATGGCGTCTGGACAGATCTGCATAGGTGCGAGAAGGTGTTTTGAGCTTAGGGCGCTAAAAAGTGCTGAGGTACCCTCAACACTCCTACTTCCAGCGCTACTGAAGAGCTGAACATGGAGGTGCATATTTCATGTGCTACCACATCATCTGCCCCCGAGCTGAGCACTTAACCTGCACCTCCCCCGTAAAACATGGCGCTGTGTAAAAGGTTAAGAATTATGAGTGACAGCCTTCCATCGGAACAGTGATGACAACATCAGTATATGTGTGATGAACTGCAGGATGGAAGGCAGGATAATATAGAGATTCCGATACTCAGATACTCATAATTCCATCCAGGCTGTACTTGTACAGAGCTCTTGCTGAATGAACCCCAATAACTGTAATAAATGAAGACCAACACAGAGATAGGTCAGATTATTTGATAGGAACACTGACAAGACAAATTATAAGATTAGTTGCTTGGTCATGCCTAATCTGTATCTAAACAAGGGAACCTGTGGTTTAGTGGATGGGTGTTTTTAATTTTCTGTAACTGTTAGGTACTGATGTGAAGTAATCCATATTCATCCAGCATTTATAATGGGGTAAGTCAATGTCAACGACTAAAACCGAGAACATCAAGGGTGTTTACATATTATTACAGTCCAATGAACTTTCCAATGAAAAAATCCACTTTTTGACGATCATGACTTTTTAATATAGATGGAATATACCCATTCTCCTTTGTCTGCTGATAGCATTTGACATCTAATTGACCAATGAAAAGATGTTTTACGAGGTTATCTGTTTAACTAGTATGTGTGTTTGTACTAAGTAACCATTTGTATTCATGATGTATGGATTACTTATTACCACAAATTTTAACAATTTATGTTTAAAAGTAGATAGCTAAGTAACTACCATCATCGTTAATTGTGAATATCAAGCGTAAGTAATCCACGTAAGTCCATTTAAAATATTTATACCATTCACTGACGGTTGTGTAAAGATAGGTTCCTATTTATGGTGCTTAGGGCAGGGGTCTCCAACTCTGGTCCTGGAGAGCTACTATCCAGTAGGTTTTCGATTCTACCTGGCTTCTGATGAGCCACACCTGTTCCTGTTATTTACCTGAGAAATGGTGTGGCTCATCAGAAGCCAGGTAGGATAGAAAACCTTCTGGACAGTAGCCTTCTCTCCAGGACCGGAGTTGGAGACCCGTGGTTTAGATTGTTTAGGGTGCTTACAGAATTGGCTAATATACAGCCGTGGAGAAAGTTAAGAGACCACTATATTTTTAAACAAATCTGCTTTTTAAATCTGCATTTCCTGGTTTAATCCTGGTTCTGCTGGCAGGAGGCTACGCTGACCAGCAGGCTGCTTCCAGGCTCAAAGTTTCTAAGGCAGCAGCAGACAAGATATGGTGAGGCAGGAGATACTGAGAATGACCAGAAACCAGCCAGATAGGGGGTGGAAACTACTTTCTAATGCCAGAGATGACCGTTAACTTATCCAATGGTTTCTCATGAATCGCAGGATGACATCAAGTGACCTTCAGAAGGAATGGAGAACATTAAGTGCAGGTGTGAAGTGCACTGCTAGGACGGGTTTCTTAATTTTTTCCACGGCTGTATTAATTAAATAATTGAAAAATGAAACACATAGGTACAAAAATTCTAAAAGGTCTAAGAGTCCAAATATACATATGAAGGGTATGCTTATTCTATTTCTACTAAAGGCCACTGTTGATATAAGTACACTCATTCCAAGCCATGGTACAGGATGTGCTTGTTCTAGATTTTGTGCATCTTTCAGACATTGGTTAACGGTGGGTGTTCAAGTAAACAAGCCCTCTCCACCCACCTGATGAATATATCATGGTGTCAGCAGAGGTGGAAGATGAAAATATAATTAGCAGATGTTACCCACAAGGCTCTGCAGCAGAGGGCCGGATTTAAATCCAGGCTGACA
This sequence comes from Mormyrops attenuatus, assembly GCA_026777985.1. Classification (NCBI taxonomy): domain Eukaryota; kingdom Metazoa; phylum Chordata; class Actinopteri; order Osteoglossiformes; family Mormyridae; genus Mormyrops; species Mormyrops attenuatus. The sequence continues at coordinate 1,244,070 of JAODKC010000085.1, forward strand.
AGCGGCCCGACTGAGGTCAACATACCTGCCCCCTGCAGACCAAAGTGGGTCACAGCCAGGGGGGGAATTACTCAGCTGAAGTCAGCCACTTCAACTTTCATTTTTGTGGTTTGGAGACGTAGAAAACTTTGCAGATAAACAACTTTCAGTTCACCTACAGGGAAGAGGGGGCCTGTACATGTGGTCGCTCAGTGGAAACAAAGACTGTTTGTTTACTGGTCATAAAAAGACACATAGTAAGCGAGTAAGCATGCACGTATCAGGGCCTGACTGTTGTGACGTTGACTGAAGGGCAAGAAAGATCATGTTTTTTCCACTGATTTAGTTTCTGATTATTTTTTAACTAATGCCACTAACAGTTTTACTGTTAGTATGAACCCCACATCCATCTGTCCCAAATTGGTAGACAAATCTTATTAACACTGGCAATAGCATACAGAGTTTTCGACAGTGAATGAAATAAAATGGTATGAGTTTGTGTCTTTGTTTTTGGTTTTCTTTTAAGTTTCTGCCTTTGTGATGATGTTAAAGCTTGCAGCTGACAGGATGAATGAAGCAGGAAACCAGCAACATACTGACATTAGAGGAAATGGATGGATATATATATATATATATATATATACTTTTTTTTCTTTTTCTAGCAAGCTTCTTGTTTTGGAAGTTTCTTCTGTCACCTTGTCAAGGTTGTTCTCCTGTCAGATGCTGAAATTTTGTTGTTATTTATGAATAGATAGACTCGTCTCTATGAATCACACCCTCTTTCTAAGTCTGTTCCCCCAGGTTACAAATACGGACAGATAATTACGCGTATATTGCGTATTCTTTTTACTTATGTACTTTTGCTGCCAAGTAAGCCACACATCTTTGGTTTATGTCATCATCCCGCTATCTTCTTTTTAGAGCATGTCTGCAAAGAGGTGAATTCAGGCGCGCAGATACACTTCAACTGTCGGGGACGCAGTACAAGTGATAAGTTTGATGTCAGCCCTCGATGACACATAAAAAAAACTCGTAGAAGAATCTCCCCTTTCAGCGTAAGACTTCCAGGCCAAATCTCACGCATCTGGCGTGACTATCACGCTTTCAAACTCTCATGCAAGAAATCTTGCGGCAAATCTATATTATTCCATTATGAACCTAAAATTTGTTATATCAAAAGCGTTGGGGTAGTTTGCAAACCCTATAGAATATTTACAAGGTGATAAAACTGTTTCATATATATAAATGCATGTGCACGTGTGTGCACACATTACCCTCGAACTGAAAATCTCACTCCAGCCAGCTGACCGAAGTTGGCAACCCTGATACTTTAACTGCCTGTGACAAGTGCGCACGTGTTGGTCCACTGTGCCAAGTGTGAGTTACTGTAACATTACCTAAAACGTATTAATGTCTGTCCCCAGTTCACTCAAAACCTGTTATGTCAGGCAAGGCAATGAAGGCTCGTCCTATCCTGGAATGGCATGCTGCACAGGGGTGTCAGACTGAAGTGTGGCAGGTATCACTCCTCTGGCATAACGCATCTGCCGCAAACTGATGTCTGGCGAAGGGCACCTACGTGTGGTTTACACGCTGGTTTACCAATAAATCGACACCCGGCGCAGCGGTCCGAGTTCGCATGCAGTAGTGGGTGTTTTTGCACCAGGTAACGCAAGTCTGCAGAACCGTAATATGCTTATATAGGTTATAAAAAGGAAAGCGTACAAGGTAACGGAAAATAACAGATCTTTACCCCAGTCCTGCGGCTTGTCACCTTACTTCGGCGCATCAGACCGCACGCCTGCACCTGTCAGCGATCGAGGCGCTGCAGCCCGGGGCTGCGTGTGTGTGTGTGTGTGTGTGTGTGTGTGTGTGTGTGTGTGTGTGTGTGTGTGTGTGTGTGTGTGTGTGTGTGTGCGCGCGCGCGGGGTAAATCGGAAAGGCAGTATTTTTCTTCTTTTTGCCCCTCAGCAGCCTGCCTAATAATAGTACCGGCTTCCTCCTGCAGCTTGCGCTGTAGAGAGAGCCACCGCGGCCCAGAGACAGCAGGTTGTGTGGGCGGCAAAAGCCTAGGTTTAAACATTATACTAAAAAGAGCAAAATCCTCCAGAACACACCGAAGTGCCGTTTAGGCGATGCTAGCCTGCTATTCCTTTCTTTTAAAATGTTGATTAAAAACGCAATCGACTTTTCAAGTCCTTCGTAACCTGCCGTCATATATTTTTAAAGGATATTATATTGCTTAATTAAATATCCAGTGTCACAGATTACAAAAACTGTAAAATAAAATCAAAAACGTATTTCTGTCTTGCAAGCAACACCATCCTTTAAAAATAATAGCGTCTATAAACTCACAGATACCTTCGCTTTTGAGAAGTATACAGGACTAACGGATGAAACCACTAGATGGCAGCGTTGTACGGTTTTTGCTGCCGCGAACGTGGCGATTAGTATGTCCGCCATTAGCTGACACGTCTGGAGGGAAGGGAGGGTCATCTTAGACAGTGTAGCCTGTGTTTGACAGAAAGTTTATGAATATGCCTTTTATACGCCCAGTATGCATATTTGTTCTGGGAATTTAAAAGGATAATAATCCTCAGTCGCATCGCAGCTGCGAAATTTGCGGCTTTGATCTGCATTTCTGTATGGACATCCCAGGATGCAATGAACAGCTGCTTTAGAAATGCCTGAATGACTACATAAATGCTCTCGGCCATATGGAAGCGTAGAATCCCCTGTCACTTGGCACTCAGCTGGAGCACGCGCATTCTGGACAGACCATAAAATAACAGGATACCTAATGAAATACAAGTTAAACGTTAGCACGTCCGCCACGTTAGCTTACGATGATTACAGGCTAATAAAAAAAAAAATCAGACAGGCACGTAAAAAAAAAAATGCAATAAAATTTATTGTATCTCACAATCATTGACACGTGCAACATCTGACTAGAACAGTATATCAACACAGCTGCACATATTCATCTATGTAACAAAATAGCAATACTGTGTAACTCTGCTGGATAGTGAACTCCACTTTGTAGTAACAACTTTCCCCACGGCCTGCATCTGCCAGGCAGAAGGTCGAGACCTTCGGTCAAACTGGCACGATGCTTCCTGCTTCATGGTCTTCCGACTGTACGCCACGGAAACGATCGGAAAGCGTTTTTGGAAAACGCTCATTCTGCAGACTCGTTTCACCCCCACTTCTAAAGTGCATCAAAGGAAGATGTGTACAACCTGTTTAAATGGAAATGAATACAAAAAGACAAGATTTTGGCGGGCTGATGGGGGGGGCATAAATCTTGTGCCTAAAAATAGAGGGAAAATTACAATCCACATTTGCTCTCAAATGCAATGTGCTTCTTTAAGCAGGTGAAAAAATATGTATATACTTGATGCCACATTCCCTATAACTGTGCCATTCTAACGATTTACAAAACTAGAAATCTGGATTTTCTGCATTCCCTTTGCACTGGGAATAGACAGCCTACACTAATAAACCGTGATTTGAGTACAGTATGCAAAGGCCGCCCCGGCCGTTACCATGGGATACCGCAGTTGCCATGGGAAGGCAAACAAAGGTCCTCCTGTCGATAACGGCTGTGTTACGAGAATCCCGACGGGGGTTGTTTTCATATAAACTGCGGGACAAATACGACAACCGGCGACTGTGGCGGGGATGGCCCGCGAAGGCAGCGATGCACATTTCACTGGTAAGTTTCGTTACGTAAAAAAAAAAAAAAAAAATACTGAAATGCGGTACTATTATTATGTCCCTTACAAATAAGCTGTGATCCATGTGCGCTACAAAGAAAATTCTCTCAATGGTTTGACACACCCGCGTCACAACAACTTAATCCGCATCTTGCAGAGTGAATAACAGTCACGCAGATGTAGGGGACACCAGCCAACTGGACTGGAATCAGGCTTCCTCAAGATCGAAAGCCATCTATGGAGTGGGACGCCTTCGCAGGGTGCTGCAGCATGACGACGGCAGGATTAATGAAAAACACCATTATGGGGCCATTGGGGTGACATGGCATCATGGGCTATTCCCACAGTTGCTAGGAAGAAGGTAAAACAAAACAAAAGGCACTTGAGACAGGCAAGAGAGCAAATGGAAAAAAGCGGTCATCGATTCTGCATACATATGTGACATGCAAAACTCAACTGGATTGAAAAAGCAGCAGAAGTAAGAACACAGAGCAAAAGAAATGAATACTAACATGGGCTTTTTTGTTTAGCCTGGGGGGGGGTGTATTGATCGGAATAGCTGGAAACTGTGCTTGATATACTCAGCACCACGTTTTGGCAAAGCAAGGCTACGAGCGACTAAAACTCCCACAAGTCAAGTCCGCTGCAGCGCAGCGTATTCGCACAAAATCAGCCTGGGATTAAAGCCTTAAAGGGTTAAACTCCTCCCAGAAAAGCACGACCAGTAAAAACGGGATCAAAAGCTCCAGCAATCTTCTGCTCCCATGACAGATGTGCTTCAGTCTGCACAGACTGGCTGGGATTCTCAACTCGTCCCAGCGGACGTGCTGAGCTGTGGCCTTGTGTGTGCGCCAGGCTGGTGGGTCGCCCACGTATGGTCGTGGGGCAGGGCGGTCTTAATTTTAAATGCAGACCATTTAGATCAATGCACTGATACTCAGACCCCCCCCCCCCCATTTGAAGAACAGTGCCAAAAATCTCTGAAAAGCTTCCAAATAGGTAACGGAGACTCTGCACACCATGTATTTCTATCCTGCTTTACAATAGAAACTGATGTACAAGGGCACCACCTAGGGACAAGCAGAGGAATGACATCTGCCATAGTGATCACAGTCCCTCCTCTTTCCAGCTTACCTCCCCATCTGTCCCCATCCAGCTACTGCAAAAGATGTAAAGACCCCACCCTTAGAATCAACAGTTCAGAACCAGAAAAAAAAACAGGTATCTTGAGTCATCTTCTTGTTCATTTGCACAGCAGTATGCAAACACCTTAAACACAGATTTCAAAAAGATAAGTGGTCCACTCTCAGGTTTTTAGATAAATTAAAGGACTTTTAAGACAACGTTGCCAGTTCAAATCCCAGAAGTGTGCTCTGGTTATAAAAGCAGGCAACAAAGCAGCAATTAAAGGAATCCGATCAAGCAAAGAGGGAGAGGGTGGACGAGTTGGTTTATCTAATCTATGTTGTTTTTTTCCGTAGTAACACGGCATGGGGTTACTCTGAGAAATGCGACAGGAGGGATCCGCCCCCACTAAGGCCATTACTTTCCGCTCGTTTGGGAAAAAAAACGCGCCGTCGACATTCTGGCGATTTTATTAAGCTCAAGTGGCAGAATGGATAGTTTGCATCCCGCAGGGGGCAGAGTGTCCTGGCGGCGTGAAGATGCCATCGCCTCTCCAAGCGTGATCTGTCTCTTTGGTTGCATGACACAGAGACGGCGGCGACCGGGGAAATATGGGGGCGTTAACGCCCGCAATACGGGGCAGGATGGCATTAAAACCTCTTTAAAACGTGTAATACAGTAAAAAGACTCCTCGATCCACAACATTCGGAGACTATGTAAACAGGATTTCTTTTTTCTTCAATCCCCAACTACAAAAATAAAACTTTCGATACTAAAATAAAGGTCATCTGTCAGATTTCAGCTTTCCTCCGTTCGTGATCACACACCTTTTAGCCTTAAAAATAGAAATGAAATCCGAGCTCAGCGATGTCATGGAAATGTAGTTAAAAACTGTAAATAAATTTACTAATTAATTAGTAGAACGGCTTATTTTACTTTCCTCTCTAAGTGCACGCAGGCTGTCACCCACCCTTAGTTTCCTGTTTCCGTGGAAACGGTCATTTGTGCGTCTCGGGATCTGGCGCGCGTTCGTATTAAACCGGAAGCGCGCGTGCGAGGAAAATGCCAAAGCAGGACTACGGGGCAGCTTGGAGCACGAGCAGAACTCGGTTCAGTACAGTAGGCCAGGCCAGTGCTGCACCGGGACAACATCTGCGTAGTTCGCTGCAATGTTAAGTCGACAAGCTGTATAGTTCGTTGACCCGTTTTCTACAGTGAAACCATCTTATAAAGCCTCAGCATACCGACGTACAGGGGGAAGGTTTGGGGGTGGGTATTATAAGCACCTACAAGAAAATGACGAACTGGTCTACAGATTCAAGACGAGAAAAAAAAAGATTCTCAAACTAAAAAGGACCTAAATTATTACACCATCTAGGAAAAAAATAGATGGTTGCAAAAAGATGTTTACAGTGTGATCACAGAACAATTCACTGACTGTCAGAACAGGCCAATGGCCACCAGCAAATCCAGGATACAGTAACTGCAAGCAAGTGCTGTATGCATATATATATACATACATACATACACACATACATACAGCACTTGCTTGCAGCTATATGTATATATAATGTAAGTTGTGTCTCTTCCTGGAATAATTTGGCAGTGATCTCATAAAAAGAAATCAACGTGAGATTTCCACAGTCGAGAGAAGGAAAGCAGTGTCGAAACGGCAATGGCCAGAGCTCGACGACGATGTTGTCCTTGAAACACAACAATGATAAAAAAAAAAAATCTGGGATTTTTCCCGCCCTGTTTTCAAGCCAGCTGTAAAGATCTTAAAAAAAGAACATCAGGTGAGACCGAGCCCAGCTGATGATGTGCAAATTCAGAGAGAGAGAGAGAGACAGAAAGATGGAAAGACAGAGAGATAATATCGCTGTGTTTCTATTGCTTATCTGAACCACTGTTGTCCAGAACACCTAGAAGAGGAGTTCAGATCATCCTTTAAACCCCGCCCACCCACCATCGCTCACTCCACTGTCCAAACCCCACTCCCCAACAGTAGACTGCTGGTTGGTTCTGCTCAGGACTTGACTTCCTCCCGCTCCTGCTCAGAAGACAGCTCCATGTCGGAGAGCCCCGCCTCCACAGCCATGATGAGGGAGGTGTCTGAGTCACTACTCATGGGGGGCTGGTGCTCACCTGGGGGGGAGATAAGCAATATGGTTAGGTAGCTCACTGACACCAACATGCACAGTACTGGAAATGTATTCTTGCTCTATAGCAGTTTTTTTCCAACCCAGTCCTCAGGGACCCCAAGACAGTCCACATTTTTGCTCCCTCCCTGCTCCCAGCGCACCTGCACCAGGTATTCACTGTTCTAGATTCGTTGGCTGACTGTTGGGAGCTGGGAAGGAGCAAATATGCGGACTGCCTGGCGGTCCCTGAGGACTGGATTGAGAAACCTGGCTCTAGAGTTCCACCGGACTAAATCGCAAACATGGGGAGATATCCTGGGCCCTGGACAGATACTGATGTCAGAGGAATCAGAGAGCCAGTGACAGGTCAGAGCCAGTGACAGGTCAGAGCCAGATGCTTTTGATAACGAGGTGTATAAATATTTACTGCTCTAACACTGCGTAACACACTGTCGGCACTGCTCTTATGTCTGAAACCTTGTCTGCCTACTAAGGAAATAAAAATATGAATAGAAAATACCATTATTCTCACTGGCTTCCCAGTTGAACAGTAACCAAATGTGTCAGCTTGGCTGATGTCAGTGCGGCCTGGTTGCCATGGCAGTGGCTGGTTGCCTCCAGACCCCAAACCCTGAGCGACCGTGGATGCGCGGTACCTGACAGCAGACCCCCTGGGCTGGTGTACATCGCTATGGTAACAGCTCTCATAAAACACGGCCCAGCAGCAGCAGGGACCACCAAAATCTTATACAGGTGGCGCCCCCGCCCACGGGCAAATTCACAGCAAGGGGGCCCTTAATTACTGATGTCCCAGATTCAGAGGAATAACCACTTTGAACAATTTGATTTCTGTCAAATAAACTTCAGAGTTAATATCGTTTCCGCTGTTAGTGTAATGCCTAAATCCTTAACGAGTTTGCCTTATGTCATTAACCAAGAGCCAATCTAACATTAAGTTAGAAATTATGCACTGGCCACTGGGTGGTGCTATACAAGCAGTCTTACCCTGCATTCTTTCCCCTACACTGTGGTGTAACATTTTCAGCATTGCTAAGAATCAATGCGATTCTCCAACAGCCCATAACTAGAAAGGCTGCAGCTTCAGGAGATATAACCTATTTAAGGTTATCGGTATTGCGATATCGCCAATTAATCCCTATCACAGAGGCTTCTGCTGGACAGGCTTCTGAGTCCCAAAACACACAGTCATTCACAGCACTCTTGCATTAATATCCACTGTTAACTGCCCCCGCGCACAACTCCCCCCCCCCCCCCCCCCGCCAAAAAAGAGGACTGGCTCCTCTCTCCTCATCAGAGCAGCATACTGAGAACATTTTTGGTGCAATGGGAGGATTGACAGTGGGGGGGCGGCACTGCAACAAGGTAAACACAGCCAGTCAAGTGTCATCTTACCAAGAAAGGAAGAAGAAAACATAACTCAGTAAGCAAAAAAAAAAATAAAAATCACCACATCCACAAGCTGTCATTTGATATATTTTTGTGCGTGACCTGCAAGCAGAATAGTCTGCTTATATTTTTAGACAGGACAGACAGGGCCCGGATAAGCGGGACTCAAGAGGGATTGGGTCCACACAAACCCGAGCCAATAGGAAGGGGGTTGACAAGCCACAGCCAACAGGGCCGGGGCCCCCACAAGCCATAGCCAACGGGGCCGGGGCCCCACAAGCCAGAGCCAATAGGGACGGGGCCCACACAAGCCACAGCCAATAAGGACGGGGCCCACACAAGCCACAGCCAATAGGGACCCTGTACAGTGTGTTACATGGAAAAACATAACAGTGGCATGACAACATGGACTCACTGCTGGCGATATGGCGGCTCTCTCCAGCCTGACCAAGGGGGTCTACATCTGGAAGGACTTGAGGAAGGCTAACTGTCCCTGCCCCAGGGTCCAGCACCACTGAACTCTCGTTTGCTGTGAGGTCACTGGCTCCCGACAACTGATTGGTGGGCGGGCCGCCCACCGAGGCCTCGTAGTCTGGCGGGATGTCGTCAGAGCAGTCGGCATTGGGCTGGGAGTAAAGAGCACAGGTTGGCAGGGACAGTCTATGCGTTGAATACGGCCCAAAGGTCACAGGGTAAGGGTCGAGAGTTGAGACGTACAGGGAAACCCAGAGCCTTTAGGATGTTCATCTTGCACATGGGACAAGTCCGGTGGTCCTGCAGCCAAGGGTCAACACAGTTCTTGTGGAAGACATGCCTAGAAGGATGGAAAAAAAATGACACAAATTGTATCAAGGGTGCCATACAAACGCACCTCAGTTTTAATGGATACACATGACCTGTGGGCAAACCTCATTTCTTCAGGGACTTTCCTCTTTAATATAAAGCAGTTTTTCCTCAAGCCAGGCTTCAGGACCACCAGACAGTCCATATTTTTGTTCCTTCCCAGTTCCGGCATACCTGAACCAAACAATCAAGAACCCTCATCCATGTGCGTTGGGAGCTGGGAGGGAGCAAAAACGTGGACTGTCTGGGGATTCCCCCAGAAACACTGGTATTCAAAAATGACCCAAACCTAAAACCAGCCAAGCAAGTAACACAACAGCTCTTCTGATATTACCAGGTTTTCCCAACCTCTGATGCAGACAGGAGCACCTTTCGGTTGGTTTTCATCCCCACGACACCAGTAACCTCACCTGCATGGGAGGATTCTAACCACATCGTTCTGCTTGTAGCCCTCGATGCAGACAGCACAGTTGTCAAAGTCTGACTCCATCTCCTGAAAAGTGCGATAGATCAGTGAATCATTAAAATACCCTCAAATACCTTAAAGCAGAGTTTTCCAATCTGGTCCACGGGGACCCAGAGTCGGTTCACGTTTTTGCTCCCTTTGAGCTCCCTGCCAGACAGTCCACATGGGAGCAAAAATGTGGACTGTCTGTGGGTCCCCTAGGATCAGATTGGGAAACTCAGAATTAAAGAAGCAAAGATTTACTTGACCTTTATCACACAAAAAATGAAGCAAAATGTTTAAGCCATCCATCCATCCATCCATCCATCCATCCCGCACAGGGTTGAAATGAAACTGAACACAATCCCATAAGATACAAGGTGAAGGGCATGGGCGCCTGCTAGTTGGGATGCCAGTCGAAGGCAGGGCAGACATCACATGGGGCTAACTGGAGGAAACTACCGCAAACTGGGGGTGGGGGGGAGGAATGCAAACTCCACACACACACACACACACACACACACACAGCTAGGGGAGGGAATTGAACACACAGCTCAGGAGGAGGGAGGCTGCAGTGTCACCCATAACAGGAACACGACGCAGAAATCAAACGCTCTGATCAACAAAGGACGACGCCAGACTCGTTAATGAGCGGGGAAGGCCTCCTGGCAGCTCTGATCTTACCTTGTCTCCCTTCCTGATGGTTCGCACCTGCAGCTTGCTGATCGCCTTCTTAGCCGCGTCCCCGAGGCGCCTCTGCAGAGATGAGGGATTAATGAGCGCTTAGCGAGCTCCCGGGTCATCGAGGACGTGTGGAGATGGCAGATAATTATGGCAAAAAAAGACTGCTGTGCTGCACTCCGACGCGTACCGAAGCCTCCGGCGAGGTGTTACACCGTTTTACTTCATCTTGACGGATTTGGCGTGAAACAACGCAGTGAAGCTGCTGACGGCACTCGATCGTTAGCAGAAAAACCGCAACAAAACCGTTCTTAGCAAGAACTACAGCGCGGCAGGGTCTGAGCCACACCCACCACGTTAACCTGAAGGTCCCACCTGCCAAAAATCTACAAGGACCCTCATAAACGCATTTCGCAACAGTAGCACCCTTCCCATGGGGTCTGGCCGGCCCCCCTCTGCTGGTCTGCGGGTTTCCTCAGTCAGAAAGCCAGGCCTGGCAAACAAAAAGCCAAATGAAAGGGATCACATGGATGCCAAAGTGTTTGTATTGGTGATGGAGAGAAAATTCCCTCCGAGAGAATGCAGGCTAGGGTCCAGTTACGACAGACGGCGGCAGAGGGAGCCCATTCGGACTCGGAAACACAACACTGGCGAAGGGGAATTATTAACAGGGGTCAAATTTCACTCTACTGCGGGGCACGTACTCCTGAAAAAAACCTACGGCAAAAAAGGCAGCTAAGATCTAACAATTTCATTCATCTGCGCCTCTGTAACCAGAGAGTCTGCACTCGTGCATATTTCCTATTAATATAGAGGAGTTTATTTAAAAATATTCATAAAGTGTATTGACGATAGTGACGTATTCGTTTTTGCACTGCAGTTTAGAAGTTTCTCTGAGGCAGGAAAATGTAGCCAGGACCGAACTCCCTGCCGGAGTAACGGCAAACAAATTGGGACCTTAGACCCTGTCGGCATACTGAGGGAGCACTGCAATGAGAATCACTGGGATGCCAATCTAAAGGGCACCTTCAGAAGACATGCCACTGGGGTGCCGGGGTTCAAATCCATGTGGGTAGTTGACATAGCTGGAGCATAGGACGGTGCTGATAAGAGTGACACCCCTGCTGTGATAGTCATTACACAGGGACAGAGACCGGGGACTGTGACAGAATGACCTTGGGTCAAATGAGATGTCTGACTTAACTTTAAAATGTATTAAAACTGCAGGGGAAAGAAGATGGAGATTTCGGGTTATTGGTGATGCCACTTTCTGTTCCCATGATCACATCAAGGGCCAGTATGAGAGTCAACATCTTTAAAACTGAACCACACTAACCAATTATGTGGTAACACAGCCTGAACAAAGTTCTATAATCCCTATAATCCCAACATTTGAGAAGAAAAATTGGCTATTATCATCATGATAGCTTTTATCACAAATATAGGAACACGAATTTGGCTTGGTACGGTCAACCAGCTGGAGGTGGCACGATATGTAGACAGTCCCTCACCTGGTTGCGGTCACGGGCATTGGCGTAGCGGAACCTCTGGATGTAGTAGAAGACGAGCCAGGCCAGCGAGATGATCATAAGGACGATGAAGGAGATGGAGACGAAGACCACAGAGGTGCGGCTCACGTACTTCTGCAGGTTCCGCGTGCCGATGGTGATGTGCATGGTCACCGTCACGTTCCTCTCCAGCAGGGCGGCGATCTCGCGCCCTTTGGGCTCCGGAATCATGATGGCCACAATGTCCCCAGTACCTGCCGGGGGGGGGGTGACAGGTCATCATGAGCAATGTGGGCTACAACTTGCTCAAATGGTTTTAATGGTAATCTGTAGTCCCTCAGAATTGTGGTAAATATTTCCCAGTGACCTCTGAAGCTTCCACTTCTTTGACGTATTAACTGGACATGACTGTGTCCCTCTGAACAATTCTGAGGCAGACGCCTCACCACTATTCACGTTAAAATATGTCAGACGGAGGAGGTTTAACCAAACCTGATTTTGCAGTCCTCCCTCTATCAGCCAAGAGGGGGTCAGTCACGGCTCCTGTGACGCACACGTCCGCTACCTGCTCACATGCAAACGGGCCAGCATCCCAGCGGCGCGCGTGTAAAACCGGGACACACTGGTCTCAAGATGGAGGCTGATCGTCCAGCCACCACCAAAGTGGGGCAGCTGCTCTCAGCGTACCGGCCCCCTCTCCAGAGACAGCGCAGAATGCATACAGGAAACGGGTGGGGGCGACAGTGGGTGTGTGTGCGCATAAAAGGAAAATGCGCAGTCATTAGTCGATTTTCTATAGAGCAGTTGTTCTCAAACAGCCATACGAGTTCCATCACAGCGCCCCCTGGTGACATGGGAGATGTGAATTTGTTACTGTGATTTACACTGTGATATTTTTTTCATCCATATGGTACTTGGCTGCTTTGGCTAGACTCACAGCAGTACTTGGTCCAAAATCTTTGAGAACCACTTCCGTTCCCCTTGAGTTCGTGCCCGTGAAACACACCCCCCAAAAACTAGATGTAAGGTATTTCTGAACCTCACGGCTAGCGAGGAACGACAACGGGGGCAGTGAGAAGCCCTTCAGATCACAGCCTCCGGCCTCCCCGAAAATCCTGGCGGGCGGAGACGGCCCTGTGACCTGTGACTGACACCTACAGGTCTGCGCTTCTCCGACGTGCGCTATCAAGTAAACCCTCAAGAAACCACTCGGCGATGGCCTCCTGCTGTGCCCTCACCTGGCCTCGGAGATCGCAGAGGGAGATCTGACCCGTGAAGATGCAACGACTGGGCAAATGTCTTACGTGAGCGTCTTACGTAAATGTCTGCAACCAAACGAGAAACAGCAAGCACCCCCAAGCCATGGCGATGACTCACCACGGCGAAAGCAACAGAGTGAGGTCAAACGCTCAAGTTATGCACAAACTGATAAACCCAGATGAACGCTGGCAAGATATTCCAGCCTCCTGTATGCATTGGCCCCAAGGAAATTGGATAAAATCCCCAGAATGCCAGGTTTTCCTCCAAAGCTAATACTCAATTTTACCCTACAAGTACAACAGCAAGTCAGACCATTTACGGTTAGATGCCTGATTTTCAGGCTTGGGACTAATACAGTCTGCTGGAGGAATGAGCCAAAACCAGCACCAGATATAATGAGCACACCTCCGCTAACATGCTCAGGGTAATCAGACCCCAACTCAGCAAGCGGGTACAAAGGACCACTTATCGCTTACAGAAACACCTTATGTACACACACAATACCCATACTTTACTTGAGTCTGAGCCACTCAAGCTTATTCAACTAAAGACTAAAGACCCCTCTGGTGTTTTGTAGGGCACATGGCATAATCAACCTCAAATGGACACTGGTGGTTCCTAGTTAGGTCCAGATAGGCAATCAGCCTGGCCCCAGCACTGCCACAGGCTGTATGTTCACCCACCACTAGATGCACATGTGGTGAGCAGGCGTAGTTGCCGCGGGAACCACGAATCACCCACAAGGAAATGGCTATTACATAGCTGTCGCGGTCACTGGACATCTTGCCAAAGGCAGGTGACCAGAGATCAGTGATGGTCCAAAGTTAACCAAATGGGAAAGACGTGGCGGTCAGGGAACAGGACTAGAGTGATGTCACTTCCTGCATCATTCCACCCAATCCATTAATAGCTGGAGGACTAAACCGTCACATCTTGGGCAGTTTGGTTTTAGCACGTTAGGCACCGTGGCCATCTGTGGTCTCTAAGAACGCTTCCCGGTGGGGGAAGGGGACACCGGATGTCCCCCCGGCTCCAGGCACCCGATATCCGCAGCCTGCCAGCCCAGTGCCGGCCTCTCAGCATCCAAGATGCCGGAGAAATAAGAAAAGCAGCGACAGAAATAGGAGGGTCTATAAATAACGGGCTACTGTGCCGAGCGGCCGGGCCACCAGGTGTTGTGACGGCGCATGGGGTCAGCGGGGGGGGGGTTTGTTTATTCTAAAACCTTATACTGTCCGTCTGGGTAGTATAGTGTCAGCGATCCGGCGTATGACCTTTATGTGACCAGCTGCAACCAACCCCCCCACCCCACTGACACCTGGCGCCTGCATTTAGTCCAATAGGTCACCGTCTAAATTCAGGGACAGCTCATGGCTGCCCTTCTAGTGGCTACGGGACGGCCACCCATTTTCTGGTTCTCCCACGCACACCCTTCGGAAGCATCTCTGTGCCCCCATATGAATCTCCCCCCCATCTAACATGACGCCCCACTCGGCCAACCGCCTACACTTCTATAACAAGGACAAACTAGGGCACACTTGTGACGCTGCTTCACCAAACCGACCCATTAATCACCAAAGCAGCCTTCTCCCGATTACAGTTACCTTGGGGAAAACCCCAACACACCACTGACATTGGCTTGACCTTAAACGCTTGTGGAGTAAGTCGTTGGCCCCAAGGCGCCTTTATTCATTTACGATTATTTATTGAGCGAGTCGATCTTTAATTTCTACCCCGATTGAATCCGATTAATCGGTTATGTCGATTAACTCAAAATCAAACCTTTTTTGAACTTGCAAAAATTTCACAAATATGGAACTCCTGTCCCACCAAACACCATCAAAAGCTTCTGCGCTTCACACGACCAAACTCCACGCCTCGTAGATGTTAAAGTCCCCGCCTGAGGGATCTCGTTAGCCGACGTAGCAGAACCTCCAAGCCAGTGGTGCACCGATGGGGAAATTCCAGCTAATAACAAATACAGATTTCCAACTAACCTCTGAGGTCCAGAAATTAGTAGCAGAACCAATGGAGATGTTATTTCCGAATATCCTGTAAATATGTGCAGGAACCACGTCACATAATGCAGGCAGTGAGACGTCAGCAAAGTAGCGCTGGATCGGGACACCGTAGTGAGGTTTTAAGTGGCGAACAAGCCGACAAAATTCCTCATCCTCGACCGCAGAAAATGGCAGATCAACCAATGGGATCATCTCCATTATTGTAGCAGTTATGTATTTAGCTCTGGTGCTACACTTTGAATATTGACTAAAATCTAAATATCGGCCAGGAATATCAAC
The DNA here is from genome assembly GCA_026777985.1 of Mormyrops attenuatus. NCBI lineage: Eukaryota > Metazoa > Chordata > Actinopteri > Osteoglossiformes > Mormyridae > Mormyrops > Mormyrops attenuatus. Next base: position 1,259,475 of record JAODKC010000085.1, read on the forward strand.
CCAGACTGACACATCAGGCTGATAATCTCTTCTCTGGGCCCTGTTACTCAGGGACAGGGGACACCCCAGGGTCCCCACACCAGTCAGCGAAAGAAAGGCACACATGGTCGGAAGAGGCAGCATCAATATCCCATCATAGCACAAAGCATGTGTGTCCCATTCCAGCCAACCCACTCTTCCTTTATTTTACGATGGATACCCTTATAAGGGAAGGGGAAAACAATTGAGAGCATCAGTAAACAGTATTTGGCAAAAAAAAAAAAAAAGCTACCGCCAAACTACTGGAAACATTTAAGAAAGTAATGCCGCGGCTAATCAAGGCAGCTTGTGAAAATTGAATTTTCCAATGGAAATAGGCACGGCGGCAATAAACTCTGACTTCAGGAGGAGGCTGGTGTGTGAGGAAGGCTTTGGTTTCAGGGTAGGTATCTTCTGTATACGTCTGTGACCAGAAGTCAGATGGTCTCGATTTTTACTCAAAACCTCTTAAGCTAACATTCAGACTACAAGTACAGGCTCGATATTCCACAGAACTACAGCCAGAATCCATCCAAGGCAGCAGTACCCGAAACCTTTACAACACTAAATTTCAGTGAATAACAGCACGCGCCATTTGCTAACCGCTAAACCGCTAGCAGGAGATGCAACATACAAGATGATGTCAGTATGTTTTTTTTTTGAAGACCGGCGTTGGCCAAAGCCAGTCCATCCATTTTCATGATCTAATAATCTTACCAAGCAGCTCAGGGCGTAAATCAGCCAAAATGGGATGCACTCAGGTGCACCTGCACATAACCTGGTGTGAGCGAACTGGATATTTCCTACAAAAAGGCCACAACCCCAAAAAAAAAAAACAAGATCTACATAAAAGCACAACGCACAAAAACCAGATGTTAGACAAGCATTTTCCCTGCGGTGTCACTCTACTGGGCAGCCAAAAATAAAAGATGTCAGAAACAAAATCTTCGTAGTCAACCATTCATTCATCCATGCAACACTGTCACAAAGCCAGATTTTTGTTAAACCTGTTTAGGGTAACAAGGCTTACGCTCACATTAGTGACTGAACCATATCAGAGAGAAATAAGCCTCTCTAAACGCCCACATGCCCAACAAAAAAAAAAAAAAAAAAAGGAGGGATTAGTTATCGGCTAGCACGTGTGCGGGGCTAATCTCAAAATTTCCTACGAATCTATGAATTTTCTTCGCAGTTCATCTTCATCGAGCATCACACGTCCTGCCACAAAAAAATGTCTCGGGTCTCTTTGTTATGGAACCTGGCTGGCCTTCCTGACCCCGAAGGCTTCACCGTGGCCAAGAGAAGCACTGAGAGCTTTTGTGCAAAATATGCAGCCTCATAAAGGACAATCGGCACGTTGAGCTGCCTCCCCTTGACTTGGTGCAGGAACAGTGCCGTCTTGTCCAGCTGTCTCCATTAATGCACCTGGACTTTGGGCACGGATCTAGAGGCACACGGCTTTGCAGCACAAAGAACGCAGTGTTGTTCCCTTACATCCAGCACAGATTCCCACATTAGGCTAATCGAAGGACAGCTTGTACTAAACTTGTTTCTGTCCTGAATGTGCAGAAATACAGTCAAGAGGGAAAAAAAAAATCTATCTAGTGATCTTTATGCCAATTACCCATCGCAGCTTTACTGGCTTCGCAGCTCAGCCACCAGTTTTTCCAAGTATAAATTTACGTTCGCTGGGATACAGCGGCCCCCGGGCGTTTGACTCAGTTCCATCCTCCCCAGGATGACATTGTCCTTGTCTGAGAAGCAGGCAAGACTCATAACTCAGAGACATAATCTGTACTTCTGACGCAACAGGGCACAATAACTGTTTTCCCAGAGATACCAAAACGCAAAGATGGAAAAAAATCGTCCAAACACGATCACTGGTTAAATGAACCTGGGTCTTTTCATTTGGATACAATGAAATATTTAAGTGCCTAAACTAAGAAGCTGAAAGGGAAATAAATACTGTAGACAACATAAGTTTTTTTACTCGACGCTCTAGAAAATAAATTGTGTAATAAAATCTCCCATACTTTTATTTCACAGGACACTTAATGTCTAAACACCGAAACAACGGAAAGATAATCGGAATAATAAACTAAATGTTAATGATAAATCGTTTCTTACATACACTCCGCTACATATACTAATCATAGCACTATCCATAAGCAAACAAGCCTTTCTTTTGCAATCCTGTGAAATAACAAGGCTGCATTAATCGATGACCAGGACAGACTCCAGAATTGAACACTCATCTGTATCCAGCGTTAACTTACCCCCCCACCCCTCAATAAAATCTGACTGCTGATCATCTGTCAGTGGTTACTTTTATGCAATTTACTGTAAACACCTTAACAGGCACATCTCAGCAGCCGCAGGGGGGGCGGAGAGGCAGGGGGACCTCCGCGTGCCCGCGAGCCTGCACCGTGGCATGCATCCCTCGCCGCGTGCATGCCGATGGCAGTGCCACGCGCTCACCTTGATGCGGCATGGTGATGGTTTCGTTGGCATTGCCGGACCCCACGTTATAAATGACCACCGCCGATGCGTTGCGGCTGGCGGCATTCCGGATCTTCTCCTTGTAAGTGCAATTGCCCCTGGCGATCAAAGCGACCCAGGGCCCTCCATCGGGGGGGAGGGCGAAGCGAGTGGCAGGGTCGCAGGTTTGCCGGTCGTGGGTGGAGGAGGGCATCGCCACCACCCCCCTCGCGTCCCTCTTCGGGGAGTGCTCGCCGTAGCGGCCGCACTCGCTCTTCTCCGTCACGGTCTCCGAGCTCAGCGGGTCCCGGTAGGTGATGTTGACGAAGGCGGTGTACCACTCCTCTTTCTCCGCCACGGTGAAGTCCAAACACAGCAGGTGCACGAAGCAGAAGGAGAGCAGCCATGTCGACAGAGCCAGACTGCGGCAGGCTCGGATAAGGGATGCTGCCATGTTTTCCGAGGCTTCTAATTGTCCCCCTCCTCCTGCTCCCTCCTTTCCGCCGACTAGCTATAAGCTGCCCTGGCCTGGTTTTATCTCTTCCTGCGCTTCAGACAAAGTGCACTGAAAGGGCGAAGCCGGCTGCTTCTGCTCGCCAGACTTGCCCGGTGCCCGCAGCATTAGCCTACTGGCCGCGCAAACCGCCGTCGCCGGATCGCAGGGTGCAGGAGCGCCGCACCATATCGGGGATCCGGGGCGTCTGTGTGGCCTGAGATGTTGTGAGCTGGGTCCAGGGGTTGCCAGATTGCGCCTTAAATATCCCCCCATGGCCGTGGATCTTCTCTCTATGATCAGTGATAGCCCCTTAATGACCGTATAGGGAAGAAATTAACCCGAGAATGCTGCTTTTTCTCTAAAATAACGACCAGTCACCAACTGGACACGACAATGAGGACAAGTGTTTATGCATGAATGTTCCCTATTATTATTGTTTTCCATTTAAATATTTAACCACATATTTTGTATTTTGTATTTTTATGTATTCCGATAAACAACCACGCTACCACCCTTTTTTGTAGCGTGGTGAAATTAGAAAATGTAGCAATTATTCTGGTCCCAAATCTGGCAACCCGACCGTGTTGCCAAAAACAATGTAGCAGAGCTGTTTGTTTAATAGCGTCATCTGCTGGCAGGGAGTCAAATGTGCACAAAAACGAAAAGAATTTTAAGAAAAGGATGGCCCCGGGAAGCGCTTGCATTCCAGCTGGAATGTCTCATCACTCTCATATATTGTGTCCCTCGTTTTCCCGGGAAAGGCTCCGCGCTGGCGCGCTGATAAATGGTTATGGAAAATCGATATTTAACTAGATTTTTTTTCCGGCCCAAGATGATAGAAAATATACATCGCAAATACAGGCCTACATTTATTCTACCTTAAACGCTATTTTGGTACAGTTCGGAAATTATCATTAATTACATATTTTTATAATGATTTTTACTTTCGGGACCTGGACTTTCCACTTCTGCATACAGCATAATAAAGGCGGAATCTTCAAACAGATTCAACACATAGAAATGCTCTGCATATTGAGCTACACATGCATAACAAATTAAAAACACAAGGATTAATACAAACTAATAAAACACTGATTGCTTCTGTATGCATTTGTATATACAAGGTGGAAGTAAATAAGTAGTAAATAGTGGTAAACGTTTGTCCCACTGATCACATGGGTAAGAGAACCTAGCACTTAGATGCAGTGAACAGTTATTTAACAGAGTTCAGTTCTTTGATAGCACTTGGGTAGAAGAAACGTTCACTTAAAGCAACCATCGTTCACTCATATGACTTTCTGTGGACAATAATAACTTTAAAGTGTGGAAAATCTTAGACCATTTTTTGTGGGAATTTTTTTCCCCCCTTAGCAAGATGATAAATGTTCATTTCCCTGTACCTTAGCCTCAGTGCCCAGTACTTATTGATAATTAGAGACATAATTCTCTATTTGGACGGTTGTGTTTTCCATCTTGAATGAAACCTAGCCTAACTCTGATTATATCATTTCCTGTAGCCTTTCTTGGCGCATGTCAGATACATTTAACAAGTCATAATAAAAGATATTTGGAAGAGCAAAGTGATTATGTTTTTATTATTCTTGATAATCTACTTGGGCTAAAAACCGAGACACTGCTAAACTTACGCAGTCTGACAGTCGAAGCTTCTGGGTTTCAATTATCCTACCTGTGTCTCAGTGAGATCATCTACACCACACGTAGTGCCGACGAGAGACCCTGGTCACACGGAGGAGGAGCGAAGCCTGGAGTTAATCCACAGTCCCTGGAACCTTCAAGCAATACAGGTCCGCCCCCACAAAGCAGGAAGTTGTAACATTATCAGATGAAGTGGTCTATTGTTGCTAACACAGGGGAGGCTCCAGGTGGATGAGGATGTAGACAAAGTCCTGCAGGCACCAGCCAGAGGCGAACAGTTCAGGTCCAGAAAGTAAAAATCTAGACCAATAATTTGTTTTGCAAGTGTGACAAAAAATATGGTCAAGAGCCCGGGCAAGATCTTTGACAGTTCTCTGGAGGACACAGCCATGATTCAGGAAAATTTAAAGCCTGGGTGCGCAGACGTGAAGTCCTGTCAAGGCGACTCTAACCCCTTTAAGTCTACAAGGTGCCAGTGATGTCAATGGAGGCGCTAGAGAGTCAGTTTATTTGGAGGTGGGTATAGGAGTCCCTCAGACCATAAGCAGCATAACCCTGTATGGGCATTCCAGCAGGCTCAGGCCCTCCACCAGCGACTTATCAGTGGAACTTGAAGTCAATGAAGTCAGGGAGGCCACGATATACTGAGTCTCTGCGGATGTTAGGCCCAGGACATACCGGCTGCATGGAATGTGTGTGGCGGCTGAGGAAAGTATTGATTTTCATTTCGGCGCCCATATTAACACATTAGAAGAGACACACTGCCTGCAGGAGACGCAAGGCTCAGGCTTGAGAGTCAGAGTGGTGCCTATTTTTCACGTGTGCGGTAAGCAGTTCTCAGCAAAAATAGACAGTTTCACCAAACTGTTTGTAGTCATACTGGCATCTTTCAATGTCTAGGCTATAGACATGAAGAAATATAATTATTAATTATGTCAATCATTTTACAATTGCATGTTATTGAAGGCAAAGGTGGAGACTATATATGTACAGTACTATATCAGTGGTGGCCAATCTTATCTGCAGAGGGCTGGTGTGTATGCAGGTTTTCGCTACAACTCCCTAATTAGGTCACTGGCTGAAGAGTCCTCACACCTGGGTTTGAACAGCTGACCTAAAGGTTACCCCAAAAACCAGCACACACACCGGCCCTTTGCAGATAAGATTGGCCACCTCTGTACTATAAAGTGAAAGTGTAAACCCAGTGTAGGCTATAATAGTGTTGATAAGCTATCAGAACTTTAGGTGAAGCACAGTAGGTTTGAGATGCGCTCTCGCTCTGAACGAGGGTAAACAAAAAATCACATGATTGCTTGCTGTTTAAAACTGCTCAACTTTACAGTATTTGCTAACTTTTCTAAATCAAACATTCTGTTATTAATGGCCATTATCAAAGGTAAACTTTGATTTATGAATATGTACTTAATTAGCGCAGCTTCTCACTACAGACGCTCCTCTACTTATGAACTTTCAACTTCGGAACTTTCAGACATACGAACGAAGAGGATTGTAAGTCCAAATTGTGTTCATTGGGCTCCCGTTTCCTTACCGCAACATCAATTTTTTTTCTGCGCGCCAATTCTGCCTAGTACGACTTCTGGCCGCTACTCCCGCCGTACAGCAGTGTAGCGTGCATACTCCCAGCATCCTAGTTCTTTGTACCTGCATATACCCTTAAAATGATGTTGAATAATGACTTACGAACATTTCAAGTTACAAACGGCTGCTCGGAACGTATCTCATTCGTAAGTAGAAGAGCGTCTATATATCTGAATATTCCGTTCTGTGGCTAAGCATCTCAGGACCATCTGAAACTTGTTACTTTTTATCAGTGAAGCCTGGAAAGTTTTGCTTTCCCTCTGTAGTTCTGGCCTCTTCAACAAAACTAGCACACCTGTCTGCACTAAAGGGGGCACCCTAAGGAAAGGTAAGAAAGGGTTTTTATTATTGCATGAAAAGATAGGGAAAAGGAGACGGGGGCGTCTCGGGGGACCCGTCAGGCGGGAAAAGAACTGGAGGGAGGAGAAGACTGCTTGGGTAGAATTCAGTGGGCCCAGTGTGTGTGTGTGTGTGTGTGTGTGTGTGTGTTTGTGTGAGAGAGAGAGAGAGAGAGAGAGAAATCCCTAAAGGAAGGCTTACGTGTGGATTCTGCCCCAGAGGTAACGCCCTAAAAGAGAGGACAGTTTAACCTGAGGGTTTGGGATATTATCTCAAGACAAAAAGGCATTGGAGGGGTAATGAAGATTTAAAGGTAACGATCTGAGAGAGGGAACGGTTTAAGCTAAAGGCTTTTGAGTTACTCTTGTGAGGTGGCAGGCCTGTGTGTTAATAGGTTGTTTAGAGACACCGCCCTACAGAAAGTGAGGTCTGTTTTGTGAAGTGAAAGTTATATTGCCCTAGAGGGATGGAGTCCATTTGTAGTAACACCCTAAAGAGAGGTGTTTATTTTTGTGGAGCAGAAACATTCTTTTTGTGAGGTAAAGACATATAGTAGTTGCAGTAGAAAATGGCCAGAGAGAGCCTGTGTAGTAAAAGTGATTCAGAAGTACCGCCCTAGAGAGAGGGGGGGTCTGTCTGTTTTAAGTTGTGAGGCAAAGCTACTGTTACATTGTAAAATAAAGATATTGTTTTAGGCAAACATAATTTTGAAGTAGATAAGGCCCGGAAGGCCTGCGTATTAAAAGTTGCAGATATTGTGTTGAGAGAAGAGGTTCCGCTGCATCCGACTGATTGTGTTATAAAAAAATACCGTAGGAGGAAAAGGTCCCAGAGCACATTTAGTTTAATGGGGAAAATTTATGAGCCAGTGGAGAAAGCGGACATACACGGTTTTGGGCCAAGACAGAGGAAGAGTGTGTACAATTAGCAGATAAGTTGAGCATTAGAGTGCAGAAATAGTTGTTTCAGTAGTAAAAAGTGTATGGAGTCTAAATTAGTAGGAGGTGAATTGATAGAGACACAGAAGGGAGTGTTTGCGAGCTTTAATGCAAAAGCATTGTCTAATATAAGTGTGGTGTCTGCGTCCGGATAGCGGCGAGCGGGGAAGGAGGCGAGTGAGCCCAGGTTACGGGGAAACGGGGTTTATTCGGGGTAGAGAAGGGTAGC
>JAODKC010000085.1:1269198-1285949 GCA_026777985.1 Mormyrops attenuatus
GGTACTCGGGAGCATTCCACACGAGGTTAGGGAGGAGGCGTGGTCCACAGCAGGGCAATCGGGGCTGGGTGTGACATGTGGGTTGGTTACTGTAAAATTTGGACAAATCTTAAACTTAAAGCAACAGTAAGGTGTTGCGATTGGACAGTACAGTGTAGAAGTAAGTAGGTGAGGGAAGAAGATGATAATTGGTGGATCTTTTGGATGGGCTGGAGATCTGAGGAGTTGTAGAATGATGTGTGGCACAGGTGCCTGAGAGAAGCGAAAACCAGACAAGGATATTACAGGAGACTAAGGATATTAACACATTTTTTGAGAGAACGTAGAAAATCGAAGTTAGGTTTCACCCAGGAGAGGGAGTAAGTAGAAAAGAAATAAATAATCTAGAGTTGTTATTGGAGGTAGTGACACAAAAGGTGAGGTGGGAGAGCACCCATATTAAAAAATATATATATATATATACATAAATACAATAAAGAAAGTAATAATAATAATAATAGTAATAATAATAAAATAGTGCATGGGCTGACTGTGAGGAAAATTTTAGTAAGCTTTATACTTGAGTGGAAGAGAGCCCCAGTGAGCGTGGGGGGTGTGGAAATGTTAGAATGTAACCCCCCAGTGAGAACCACTGAGACAGTTAGGGAGGGAAAACCCCCTGCTCTGAGAAAAGATAGAGAGGGTCTGCAAACAGTGGGAGAGTAGAACAAAGGTGCTGGGAACCAAGCGGCCTAAGGGGGGCACATGGGATGTGGCGGCGGGTGAGGAGATGGAGACTTTGATAAAGTATCGTAAAGCAAATAAGAGCACAGAAAGGCGTAAAAAGAAAAGGAGTGTGGAACTGGAGGCTATAACTGGAGGTTATATAAGGCAAAGGGAGAGGCGTGGAGAAGGGAGCAGAAAGTGGTGAGAAAGGTGATGAGTAAGAATCAGGCAGGAGTCAAAGGTGAAACAGAGCAGGAGGAGTTACAACCTCCGCCATATCAGGGGCAGTATCTGTTAGTGGAAGGGCCACCTCTGTTATATAAGGAGGAGTTACGACCTCCGCCGCATCAGGGACAGTATCTGTTAGTGGAAGGGCCACCTCTGTTATATAAGGAGGAGTTACGACATCCGCTGCATTAGGGACAGTATCTGTTAGTGGAAGGGCCACCTCTGTTATATAAGGAGGAGTTACGACCTCCGCCGTACCCGGGACAGTGTCTGTTAGTGGAAGGGCCACCTCTGTTATATAAGGAGGAGTTATGACCTACGCCACATCAGGGACAGTATCTGTTAGTGGAAGGGCCACCTCTGTTATATAAGGAGGAGTTACGACCTCCGCCATACCAGGGACAGTATCTGTTAGTGGAAGGGCCACCTCTGTTATATAAGGGCCAGATCATGGAAGAACCGCTGGGGAGCAGCTGCCTACTATGATGGAACGATCAGAATTCTGAAGAATGTATGTTATGGACACTGGACTGCAGCACTATCAGGTAACCTCTCCTCGTCCTTGTGTGAGAAATATATGCATTTACATATACATTGAGATTGCATTAGATGATGTGGTCGTGGTAGATTATGTAGATAAAGGGTATGCAATATATCTTGGGGGGTTTATTATAGGGCAGTCCTCCCCACTACTTACTGAGGAACACACTATACTGTGGGTGTCTGAATCTGAGTGTTGGTAGTGTGTGAGCCATGCCAGCTATGGACCCTGAAGGGGGGCCGTGCCTTTTGGCAGGTTGGGGGTGGAATTATCCTAAAGCTCAGGGTTTTCCTAGGCTGAATGGACCGGATTGTGTGTGGCACTCATGTGAGTCTCAAAGGGGGGAAATATTTGGAATATTATTTAGCACTTCATAACGCATAGAGAATGTAATCATTAGGACTCTATTAAGAAGCTGATGTAAACTGTGTAGAAAGGGACCTTCAGAGAACGCAGACCAAATTACTGCTGTACTCGATGTCACTAAAAACAAGGATGTATTAGCACCTTGTGTTGGCTTAGAAGTTTCTGTATCTGTTAGCTATCTTATGTTAGCCTTTGATGAATGAATATGTACTTAATTAGCACAGCTTATCACTATTTTGAAGACCCAGAATGTTCCGTTCTGTGGCTAAGCATCTCAGGACCACCTGAAACTTGTTATTTTTTGTCCGTGGAACCTGGAAAGTTTTGCTTTCCCTCTGGTTCTGTGGTCTCCAAAACTATACAAAGTAACAATATTGCACCCTTCACATTTTTCAAAGCGACTACATAAGAAATAAATAATTGGCAGCTTTATCACGCAGGTGCGAAGAATATATGAGCCCTGGAAATGGAGGCACAATGACAGCGAATGATCCAGAAAAATGATTCTTAGAAAACCCCTGTGACGAGATATGAAAAGTGTACAAAAATCTGTGTGATTCGCAACGGGACACACTCCTGCAGGGTGTCCAGCCTTGGTCGTAACCTCGCTGTTACAATAAAGACCGAATCTGAAGATCTACACAAGTGGCTCCGGACTCCTGATTGGCGGGGAAAGAAAAAAACGCAACGAACTCAGTGTCAGACGATCGGGCTCGCGGTAGCGATGCCGACGGCATGAACAAACCTGCAGAACGCGGTAGTTCTGCACCACAGTTCAATAATCAAAAAAAACCCCATTGTTCCCACATTTCTCCACACAGATGTGGCGCTATCATCAGAGTCCACAAAGGAAGTCGGAATGCTGGAAGCTACTCTTCCCTGAGAAGTCCGGATTGAAGAGGCCAACGAGCGCACAAGGGTGCACATGCAGACCTTGTTATGGAGCGCTGAAGCGGGGGCTGCGGAGCCCACTGGGAGCCAATCAGATTTGGGTGCCGGGGCTTTACTTTATCATTAGAGTGAACTCTTAAACTTCTTGGAGCAACAGGACTGCAGTGCAGAAGATTCACCAAGAACATTCCGGAGGATACTGAACACGATTTGCCGAATGTGGTTACTAAGCCAAAAGGTCCAAAAGATAACTCAAAACTGTCAGACAGCCTTGTGTTCTATCTGACCTTTACTTCTTCTGGGTAGCATGAAATGGTTTTTTATCTTGTGGGATTCAGCAGTGAGCTATGTGACATTGTGGAACAGGGATTGCTACTTGTTTGGGGAAACAATGTCCTTTTCATGGGATTGTGCAGTAATGACAACCAGCACTAAGCAAAGTCACCCTACAAGAAGCTATTAAACCAGACAGACTGGACTGGACCAGAAAGCCTCTAAGCATGGTGCACTGGGTTATGATATTCAGTTGAACTGAATTTGATGTTATAACCTATCCATCTTAACCGAATCGCCCCAAGGCATTTTATGTGGGCGTGCTGTGATACATTCCTGCATCCAATTGCACAGTAGCTCTTGAGGAGCATTTTTCCAGTGTGCAGCACAACTTCCCAAGTTACACAGTAGGTAGATAGATAGAGAGCTTTTTGTTTGTAACATTTGTACAACTATTGCATAGGTTTTTAGTGGGCAATGGCTACCAAAATGATATAAAGTACAGTGTATTACCTGATATTTTCATTAAAAAAGCTGCCAAACGATGCTATCATAGCGAATGCGAGGCTGAGAATGAAGCGTTACCCTTTGTTTCTGCCGAGAGACATGTTTCCCCATGCATACAAGTTATCTTAGGTTGCAGTTCACAGTTCGACTTCTGAGATTCAGATCGAGTTCTGGGTCATTTTTTTTTCGAACTGGTTGGTTCGACTTTTAAGAAATTCGAGTTCTAATGAGTTTGAGTACTGAGGTACCACTGTACTTTAAAATCAAACCAAGTAAAGAAAAGGGCCTGTCTTGCCGAGAGTTGAGGCATTTGGCCATCCTCAGGTATTCTCAATTACAATGGTCGGTCAGGACCTGGAATGGGTGGACAGCCCCCTCTAGCCAGTGGTGCCATTCCTCCAGGACTTTCTTGATGGTCAACAACTCATGGTTCCCAATATTATAATTACATTCCGGTGGTGACAGCTTCCAGGAGAAGGAGGCACAGGGGTGCAATCTCCTGTCCGTGGCGGGAGTGACAGAGACAGACAGCGGGAGCGGGCGGTAATAGTCAGAAATTCAGCGGGAGCGAGATTAAAAAAATAGTCCCATGCAGGGCTCTACCTGGAGCCTCTCCCATCTGGCAATTCCAGAGTGGATCAGAGTCCGTGCATCAAGGTGAGCCCAATTATAGCTAGTCGTTATCTCTCTAACTCCCGCACCAGCTCAGGCTCCTTTCCCATCAAAGAGGTTACGTTCCATGTGCCGAGAGCCAGTTTTGGTTGCTGACGATCAGTCCGTCGAGGCCCCTGCCTTCGACATCCACCCAATCTACCTGACCTACCTGAATCTACTCTTAAGTTTTTAAGAAAACCACCCATTGTTATATGCCGAGAAGTTATTTTTATAGATCTTTCTTATCTTATTGTCTTATTGTCTTTTCTTAAGATTTATCTTTTATATGTGTAAAGACTTCAAAATTTGAGTTTAGCATGCGAAGGCTCCACCCATTGCAGTGCCCAGGGGTACAAAAACAGTGCCTAAAGATGTGCTGGGCTGGGCTTAAACTGGCAATCTTTGGGTCAGAGGCACAGAGGTTTAACCCACTGAGTTACATGCTGCTCCCTAGGATTAGGACATGACCAAAACTCTGAACAGTCATAAAACTGTAAACAGTGTTTTTATGTTAGCAATTTATTCCGCTTAGGTTCCATACACCTGAGCATGCGGCTTTGTGAGCTAAGCCTCTCGATCTATACTCATGGATTGAAGATCACCAGTTCCAGCCCAGTATCAACACATGTGGGGGCCCTTGAGCAAAGCCTGTGACCCCCAGTTTCCTATAGGCACCACAACAGGTAGCTGCCCTTCACAGTCAAGTTTGCTGTCATTCCCCACAGGGATCCTCAAAATGTGTCTGCTTTTATCTATTAGTATCATGTTTAAAATAAACATGCTAATTGACTGTTTTGTTATCTTCATTTATAATAATTGATTGGCACATATTTTGTGGTTTTCAATTATTAGCATGTTTAACTCAAATTTTAAACTTTTTACGCATTTGGAAGATAAATCGTCTGAACGAAAGAGAATAAGCTGGAACAACTTTTGATGATCGTAATTCTTAGTATGTAAAACTAAAAATCAGAAGTTTTTCTAGATATGAAAGATAGATTACCTGAATAAAAAACAATTAGTTGTCACGACAATAGGTGGTATTCTTCAAAACTTAAAAGTTCGAATCCTCAAAACTCAAAAATCTAGCGCAGTAAGTTGTCTTGAAATTTTAGGTTCTTAACTGTTTCCTTTTTACAGCGCTGTTTTTAGATGTAACTGTTAAAAAAAAAACAAACAGATTAATTCATGTTAGTCATTGTTTTTAATCCCTAAGTTACAGGGCTCTTCGTCTGAAAAGGAGGAGTAAGAAAATTTATGGATGAACTCTCAATATTTTTAAGTTGAACGTTTTTTTAAAAGATTTAATTACAAATACCGAAAGTGAAATTGTTTCTCCAGTCAGTTGTAACAAGGCGTAGCCTAAATTCATTAAATTCGTCAAGTGAGATTCTTGATTTTTATGTAAATCTTCTATGCTTGCGTGTATTTATTAACGATGAAAAAAAATTATGGGTTGTGAGAGAGCAAAGGGGAGAGATAACGGGTAAGGAGCGATGAGTTATGGCTTGAGAGTTAAAGTGAGGGAGGTGACTTTCGAGTATCTTATATACATATATTAAAAGCACAGACTATTGCGTCGCATGGTCTTCACAGTGGAGGAAAGAGACGCGTTGTCAGAGACGCTTTCGAAAACCCGACTTAATTTCATCCTCTCTGCTATAAATCGACGACAGAGGGTGCTGGCAGGGCTGAACGCCATTTCAAGTGTTGACGACTAGGTACGTTTATAATAACAACTTGACTGTGGAGTTGGCTTTATTTTGGCACCAGACGGATTACCGGAGTATCTACCGGGCATATGCTATAGGACAATGTGACACTGTTCGCCGGCCCATTTTCTCAGTGCTGGAGTGAGAAAAGCTGCGCGGATGAGCGCTCTTCTGCTAACACTGTCTGTAATGTACATAAGGCTTTGCTTTCAGCCCAAGGATTACAGAATAAGAGTAAGTAATTCGCGCGATACTGTTTGACAGTAGTCTGCTCAGTAGTCTGTGTGGCTATGCGTGTGTAAAGTGCTTTCCCGAAATTGTTGTAATGTAGCTGTGTCTGCGAGATAAGGCAACACTGAAGCGACTGCTTTTAATTTCATTTCGCTTATTTATTTATTTATTTATTTATTTGTTTGTTTATAATTAACTACAACGATCGAATTTGACATGGGAATCCGTAGTATTATAATTACTGTTTACTATAACAGAACAGCAAAAATGATGGGAAGATCTTTATCTCCGTGATATATGATAAAAGTGGAGTTTTTATACCGGTAAATTTCTCAGTAATCATGTTTCGGGGCGGCGGCCGGTGTTGTTTTCGTTTTTTATTTTCTTTTTCGAGGCGATCTGTATGCCGCAATTTATATATCCCTGACTTTTTGTCGGGGACAATGAGAAATCCTACAGCTGCAGCCGGAGAAGGTTGCATTTTATTACGACTTAAGTTTTATTTACGGAGTGAAAACTGTCGTTTAATACATTGAATTTTTACTTTGAGTGCTGACGTATTTAAGGCGCATGTAATCGTTTAAACTGTAACCGAACGCATGGCATTACATTAAAAATCGTTTCCAAGCAAACATGAGACGTTTGCCAGACGTGTGTATTTTCAGTCTGTCGGCCCAGGGACCGTATCTGTCTGTGTGCACGACTTGGAGGTCGAGTTCGGCATTTAAGCGTCCGACTGCGACCCCTCTTGGACGGAGATATTATCTGTTAAGTATTTGAGATTTTTCGGACGGCTGTGGACGTGTAAGACAAGTGCAGGACCTGTTCAGAAGGCAGAAAGCATCGTAAAAACTTTCATTTCCCCAGGGGACGTCATACAAACGTCTTTTGAACGTATCTTTGCTCAGTGGGTAGGGCCACGGGCCTAAATTAGGGGCGGGGATGGGGGGGAGGGGCAATAATTAAAATCAGCCTCAACCCAAAGTTAGTCCCTTGGGTCAATCTACACCAGGGGTCATCAACCTTTTTGAAACAGAGCTACTACATAGCTCTTATGGCTCAGGGTACTGAGCCATAGGAAGGGCTACCAGTTTGAAATGCCCTCCTAAACTTATCTAAACTTCATGTATAATAAACATGTTTTAAATGCTTTTTTTAGATATTGTCATTTTCAAATCTATATAAATGCAAATTTGATTAAGGGAGAATAGCAACAGGATAAAATTAAATTTTAGAGGCTGCTCACTGGTGAGTTGTGCTATTTTTAGAACAGGTCCCTGGGCAACTCATATGCGCCATGTTGGTGACCCCTGGTATACACGTTTTGCATTATTATCGAAATATTCCTAAAATAATATAGTTAGTTAGAATTAATACATTTTGTGTAAAAACAACCTAAAAATGACCTTTTCGTATGCTTTGTATATTTAATAATCTGAAAGACCCATGTGTAAGATTTGTGGCTTGTTTTCTTTTAATGTAATTTTTTATTGTGGTTTGTTTATATGACAGATTTCTTGCTTGGCAGCTCAAAAGTACTGCAATTTAAATGGTCCTTTATCTTCCTTCATGTACACTTAGCCTAGACTAGGCCTACCTTAAATCTGACAAGTTATCCTGCTGTCTGTATGCCTGGAAGTTCAATCAACATGTCATTAGGGCTGCAGCTATCGATTATTTTAGTAATTGAGCATTCTGTTGATTATTCCAATGATTAATGGGACTTTTGGGATGCACTATGACATACCTTCGATCTTTAGTGACTCAGCATATACAGTCAGCCCTCATGTATTCGCGCTTCATGATTCGCGAATTCATAGATCCACGGAAATTTAATTGGAACCAAACTTACGTATTTGCATTTGCGAAATTCTCGAAAAACCGTAAAGAAGTGTTTATGTTTAATTCTCGTAGAAATTCACACGTTTTCATGATTTTAAGTGTTAAATTGGTTGTAAAAATTTAATTGATGAAGATTCTACTGTGTTTTGGGGGAAAGTTCAAGACATACAATATAAATCAGTTAAAAAAAAATCCTCAAAAAACATTTCTTATGGAATCGTTCCTTTTTATGTACATACTGTACTGTACGTTTACAAGATGCGAATCACATTCACAAAGTTTATTCCCTTTGGAACGCTAATGGATATTGGAAAATAGTTAATTTACTATTTTGTAATAGTGAGTAGGCCTACACGTCAACGTAAATTCAACGCACAAAATGTATAAACCTCTTGAAAGGTGCTAATGTTTACGTACATAGCAAATGGGTCTCGGGCTCCCTCTCGAGACGCATTTGCTATAAACACTGAAAGGGTTCGTTTACTCATTTACCTTACTGTGAATGCAAATGAAAACGGCAGCCAATGCCGTGTCCTATGAATTAGTAGGGGTAACATTAGTATACTGTACTGTAAATGTGCTAGTGTGACAAATATCCGTTAGGCGATACAGTACTCTATTTTTACATTTGGTTTTTTTTAAAGGTAACGTATTAACCGGAAACAGCTGGTGAACGCGGGGAATCCACACGAGGTTAACGAGGGGGCGTGGTCGAGGAGAGAAGTCGCCAACTGTCTGCAGAGTCAATAGCTATAGACCTCGAACCTTCGTGTGGCCTTCAGATTAGCTCAAGAACAGTGCATAGAGAACTTCATGGAATGGGTTTCCATGGCTGAGCAGCTGCATCCAAGCCTTACATCACCAAGTGCAATGCAAAGTGTCGGATGCAGTGGTGTAAAGCACGCCGCCACTGGACTCAACAGAAAGTCCTTTTTTTACAATGAGTCCCTATGGGAGTGTCGCCACTCTGTTTTTTTCTACCGCTCTTATACACACAATACAGTGCAGGAACACAATGCGTTTAAAGTTGGAGTTGATGGACATTGTATTTTCTGTGAGTACAGCGCTGACTCTGTTTCTCACCTATTTACGATTGGGTGTTTGTCCACCTTTTTTATTGGAAGATATTTTTTTTATTATATTGTTTATTTAATATGTTTTACGGTAAAAATTCATTTGAACAGCAAAAAGAAGGATGCTATTTTCTTTTACGGAAAGACTGGTATTGAAGGTAATAGAAAATTTATACTGAACCATTTCATTTTACATGGGAAATATTTTATTGATAAGTGTAAATGGGCAAAGAAAGAACCAAGGATCCAGGACTTTAACATGGAAATGGGACTTGATTTCCAAAACTTGCATGGAATAAATTTAAAATAAAACAGCTGTTAAGATACTGGATGCATATTCATCCTTGAACTTACCTTTATGGTTAATTTTCCCTCCTTTCTCTATTCTGTGCATATACCACTGTCCGTATCTTGCTGTATCTTGTTTGTAGCTTTGTTAAGTGTGTTCAAATGAGAACATTTGACTGTTTGTTGGTTGGGATGTTTATTATTATTATCATTATTATTAATAATAATAATAGTAGTAGTAGTAGTAGTAAAGCACGCTGTGTGACAGCAATAACCCTCCGTATGAAACATAGTGATCACTGAGCAGTACATAGTCGTGTGGATTAAACGAAGCATCAAAGCAAAGAATTTGCAGAGGATTTTTTGCAATCGAGATATTCGAGTTACTCGATGAATCGTCGCAACCCTACGTCATTAGAGCATTCCTTTCGTCATTATGTTCTGCCTGGGCACGGGACGTTGTACATTAACGTACATTAATGTCTCGTTCTTGCTTTCTCATCAGAGAAGTCTGCGGGGTGCTTGCATCTTCTGGTGTTCCCACAACTGCCCGGACTGCCCGTTAAACTCTGAAGTCTGGATTGCTTTTTTCGCTATGAGGTAGGCAAATTCAGTATTCTAAGATCCACATTGTTTTAAATAACATGTCTTAACTCTAAGAAATATGCCAGTCATTCACGACTAACTACGAACAATATTCGGTATGGCACAAGTTGCAGTCGTGCTGTTAGATGTTAGTATCTCTGCACTCAAAACGCATATTTAAAAGATGATTGTGTTGTAAAATAAACATATGTGCTTTTAGTTTACGTACAATTTTTAATTCCTTCCTTATCAGCTGCTTGAGCACATCGTTACCTGTTGGTGCTACAAGCGACATACAAGACCTACTTGAGTTCCAGAAGTGGGTTGCAAGCTATAAAGATAAGCTTCCTGTGGGTATCCCTTCCATTGCAGACCTGTAGGAGATCTGAGGGTCACCTTTGATTTTTTGACAATTTAAACATTAAAAAATGATAGAGAGACAGACATTTATACGTAGCAAAGTAATTAGATATAGAAAGAAAGTGAAGTATTACCAGAGTATAATATAGAAAAATTGACCTATGACCTTTATTGGACATAAACTTAACAAACCATGTATACAGTAAATAGTAGATACAGTAAGTACAGTACATACAGTAAATAGTAGAGCTATTACACAGAGGATGCTGCATAATATTCATATTGTCCAAGAGAAACGTCCTTGGTAGTGTGTGTAAACATTATGGTATTGAATTTTTGATGTGACATCAAACTTAGCAGGGACCATGAAAACGCACCAGGAGCTCTTATTGTTTTACTGTCCACTAAACCAACAAGACATGAACTATGTTTCCCAGCTGGCTGTTTACAGTCCCCTTCAGAAAGATTGAATGGAATGTATTGCTGTTTACACAGCATACCCAATGTGATAAACTAATTCATGATCAACACAAGCTTTACCTGTGTCAAGGAAAAGCATGTCAAATTCTACAAAGGAGTCGGTCCTTGTCCAAGATAATCCAGCTAGGATACATAGTCTGTAACTTCAGAGCATGCAATTTCATAGTCCGGTTAAATATGCCAAGTGCCAAAATTCTTATTCATTTTTATTGACGCTTTAACATATGCAACTTGCATCGTCGTTTAATTTAAATCTTAGCTGATGAGATATTGATCCGGGACGGGGCTGTGAACGTGAGCCTTTCGCAAAGTGGGCATTCTGTTGTAATAGTACCTTAAAGTTCAAATTTTGGAAGCCTAACTGTACATTTATCTGTTGTTCCCTTCAATCAGGGGTGTGACACGTTGCTGTACACACCACGCATCAATGTAAGTTGCTGTGCTTTCCCATAATGCATTTCCCAGATAAGCTTGCCAAGCCAGATGCTGGCAAATCCTGTCGCCTTTCCCAAACATGCACACCCTTGTTCGTCTTCCCCGGGCAACAAAGTCATATAGGAGATTATTTCACTATTTAAAGTTGTGGGGACAGATTAAGTCCTTGGGGTGGTGGGGTGTGGGGGGGGGCATAGGCTGAAAGAAATATCCACATGCTATTTTTTGACACTGATAGAGAAATGAGAGAAAAATAAAAATAATGTAAGTTCTACAATTTGCTAGCTGGAGGAGGGCTGATGTTGGCTCATGGGAGTTTTGCTTACACAAAAATGTTTTAGGGCAGAAGGAAAAATTATTGGTTCAGAGAGATAACCATCATGTAGAGGAGGTGGGTCCAAGCAACTAAATGAGGCAGGACCAACCAATCAGATGTCTTTGTCCTGCCTCTACAATCTGATTGGCTATCCCTATCATTTTTGCTTCTGCCCTCAGAACATTTTTGTGTAAGAAAAGCTCGCACTGCCTGATGCCTGGGCCCTAGAATAGCCTATGCATTTCTCTCAGAATCCAGATAAAATCAGCACCCTAAGCCCATCACAAACATATCTATGATGAATTTTGCCAGCCAACAAATCTGTTGAGCTACTGGGAAAATGGAAAATGCCTGAATTGCCTAAGGGCAAGTGAGCCACTAGTAATAAAAGTGACTGTGGGGGGGGCAGTGTCCAGAGGGACATTCTCACACCAGTTTTTCTCACAGAACTCATGCACAGAATGCACAGATATGGTAATGCAATGCTTCCTCCTGGAAATGGAGGTCATGATGTTTGAGATGCAGTTTGTTGACGTCGACCACAACATACAGGCAAGGAAGAATGACACTCTGCTGCGTCAGCTATCCCAGGTGAGCATGCCGGGGTGGGGGCTTACCGCGGGCCTGCAGTGAGGCCGGAGAGGCACTTACCACGCTGTGTCCATCTGTTTTTCCAGAGCAGGTGCAAATGCGAAATGCATGACTTGAACAATTGCACGGTGTTCCTGGAGTCATTCGAAGACTTTCTGAAAGCCGAAGCTAATAGCCTTTCCGATAAATTGCTACCAGAATGTATGTAAACGCAGGCGTATTTCTGGGACATGCTCATGGATTTCCCTACGGACCAGGGGGTGGTGAACATTCTTGGGAAGTGAACCTCTGGCAATTTTTATTTGATTTTTTTTTTAAACCTGTCCAACGGTGGGTGTAGGGGTGCCGGAGCTGGACTTTTGTGTAAAGAAGAGCCCCTATGCACCTGACACACAGCAGCGTCACCAGTTTCCCGTGAAAACCTTTCTGTGGGGAAAAATGTTCTGAGGGCGGAAGAGATAACCAATCGGATTGTAGGGAAGGTGGGCCCAAGCAACTAGAAGAGGCAGGACCAACCAGTCGGATGTCTTTGTCCCACCTCTTCTAGTTTTTATTTTTTTCTTCTGCCCTAAATAAATTTTTATGTAAGTAAAACTCCCATGAGTGAGAAGAACTGCAATGTAAATCAAGTGTGTTGACCTGTGACCTTCAGCTGTTCAATAATCCCAGTCAGGGCTTCGATCTCCTTGACTATCCATCAGTATCATGGGAAGAATGCACCACGTGACGTTCAAGGCATCATCAATAACTTCCAAAACTATGAAGGCATTAAACCGTCCAAAAAAAATTAAATAAAACCTGGACAATTCATAATGTACACTCCAAGGTTCATCTACCCCTTGAGTTTTCTACATCCCAAAGCTTTATAGCTCTAGTTTCTATTTCAGGGTAGTTTAAAATATTTCACGATCAACTACTGTTTTAAAGCACTTTGGAAAAACTGATTTTGGTATACGTGCATGTTATTTGAACAAGGTGCCACAAGGACTGTATGTGAAAAATATAATCTAATGACCTGAATAGATAATGATGTAACAAATGTTTATTCACACAAATGTTTATGAAAAACGTCTGTAAAGTATAACCATGTGTTGTTCGTAAACAAATATCCAGTCCTTACGAATGCCTGAATTGTGAAAACTATATTATGGATACATCAGACTATATATATTCAGTGGTCACTTTATTATGCTTCCTTACATAGAACCAAGTAGAAAATTTCCCTTTATGTCTCCAGCACTGCATTTAGGGTCTCGCTTTGGACAATCAGACTCTGTGTTAAGTAGCAGTTAATAATGCAGCCACTGAGTATATGTTGAACATTTTCTTGGGCACTTTGAATGAGCCTGAGTTATAGATTGTCCTTTTTATGTTACTTAAGCTACTAATAAACAGTGGTTTGTATCACAGCCTCTTATACATTTGAGAAATATATATATTTTTTTATTTAAAAAGTTGATTTTGATATATAACAATAAAAAGTATGATCCTATACACTTTGTTTAATTTGTCACTCTATGCCAAACATCCTTCCCCACAGAGGTACCTATATGAAGCCTTTACTTGTGCATGCTGACTCCTGGTTATAGTTCAACGGGAGTGAAGAGTCGCTCTCAGTCTTTTGGGTTCGTTCCCTTACGGCCTCGTAACACCATTTCCAGGTTTATGCTGCAATGGAGTCTGGATCGCTGGTATGTAGCGGTAACAAAGCTCAAAGCGGTATGACATCCGGTCGTAATGACAGGAAAGCACAGCCGGGCCTTGAGGGGGCGCTTGAATGAAACTTGATCATGCCAAGGTTACCCAGTTCTGATCCTGGAGGGCCAGAATCCAAAGCAGCTGGCGGATTTCTCTGCTCAAACACACTTACTGAACCTGGAAAATAGCTGATTAAGATGTGCTTGAGCAGGGAAATCTGCAAACTGTGTTGGATTCTGGCCCTCTAGGACCTGAACTGGGGAATGCTGGTTTACACCAACAAACAGGGTGACAGTTTGGTATTTACAGCACTCCCGGACTGTGTAAGGCTTAATCCCTTTTCATTTAACGCTGAATGAATGGTCCATTTTACTTAACGAGAACGTGAAGCCCTGCTTCGCAGCAGGTGTCCAGCGTTCAGAGGACCGTGGCTCTCGCTAGTGACGGCATGTAGAACAGGAGCACGGGCTCCAGGGTTCCTTGCTTCCCTGCCCAGGGAGCTCAGGGGCTCCGGGTTCCCCAGGTTTTGGGAGGTGGGAGCTGGATGACAGGGTTCCAGATGACCGGCAGCGTGGACTCGACCAGGCGTCCAAATTGGACATCAGGGTTCCTGGGGAATCCTGGTCATTCTCAAAGCTGGCACTGCTGTCAGACCACATGGAGAACGTTCTGGAAGCCTTGGCGCATGGAGACGGGGGCCCAAAACCCTTTGCCAGCATGGCTCCCCACCTCCTCTCACTTTTTACGACTTCCACCTCGCTGGTAATCTTCAGGATGACAAAGTCTTTGGTCCTCACCTTACGTATGGACTCGACCAGGGAATCCAGGCCCCTCGGATTCTCTGCCACGTAATCCAGCATCTTCCCGGTCTTCCTCCTGTTTCCTGCTCTGCAGGCGATTTCCTCTGCGTCCTCCCTGGAGATGATTTTCTTGGAGCGT
The DNA here is from genome assembly GCA_026777985.1 of Mormyrops attenuatus. Classification (NCBI taxonomy): domain Eukaryota; kingdom Metazoa; phylum Chordata; class Actinopteri; order Osteoglossiformes; family Mormyridae; genus Mormyrops; species Mormyrops attenuatus. The sequence goes on from JAODKC010000085.1 coordinate 1,283,914, forward strand.
AAGTAATCCAGGTGCCTGTCGGCGATGAGCTTGTCACAAAGATACGGCCTGAGGCGTTCGATAACCTCCTTCTTGATGTCGGCCGTCTCTTCTTCTGTCAGGTCCCAAGAATCCATGGCGACGGCCGAATGCCCTGCCTCCGGAGTTGTTGCTGCGCTGGGATAGAGTCAGAGCCACTGAGTAGAGGGATCCCCTCTGGTTTTAAGCGAACGAGTTGACGAGTGTCATGTGACCAACAGGTCCGTCACCAAGCAGAAATCATTTACAGAAGTATGCAGAGCACTTCCTACTTTTACACAAAGAGGGAAAGAAAAATCTATCCTTCTATAGCACTGTTTGAACTGTGTTAGTTCCACAATTACTGACAGGCAGTGATATTTTAATTTAAAAGTTTATTTAAAAGGTATTCAAAAATATGACTGATAACATAAAAAAAACATGATTTAAATACATTAAATAACTAATGCAACAGTACTGAATGAAATAAAACTCATAAACCATTGTTTGTTTTAACATTACTTAAATCAATTAAATCATTAATCATTTCTGGTCATTAACAATGAAAAGCAGTTTCCCCAGCAACAATAAACTGGTGGTAATGGCAACTCCTTGCCATTTGCATGTTAAAATTTGAATGCAAAATTGAAATTGGCACGTCTTGAAATTTCCAAGTCTGCATCTTGTGTCCCAAAAAATCCCAGCAAAATTGTTTAATCCGAACCTGTTACGCTGGAAACAAGATGAAATGATTAACTGCGACTGAACGGCTGGATGGGTGGTAAGACACACTGAACAAAAACACCATAAAATAAATATGTAACTGCAATTACAGCTCGATTCTGGATGAACCATGTCACTAAACAAAATTCCCAAAAGCTCTAAACATTTTATGAGGAAAATAACATTTCTAAATGTTTTAATTAAGCTAAAAACGTGAAGTCTGCTAAAAACATTTATTCCTTTGTGAGACTGATAAACTCCAAACAAAATTGTTACATGAAGCTGCACAATATCCATTGCCAGAGTCCTGGTCGTCACTATTCATCTTTATCTATCCACTTTGTGAACAATATTAATGATGTTCTGTTCATCAGACAGTAGCTCAGATCCCCCCCCACTTGTCCTACGCAAGATCCCTGGAGTCTGGAGCCTCTTCCAGCGCTGAAATTTCATAAATTTTCTTCAGAATGAAATGGGATGTTCTTTTGAAAAAGGTTTCTGAATGAAAACAATACTTGGTTTCCTGGGAAAGTCCAGAACAGAAGCATGAAACCACTTTCAAGATGCACAGTTGTTTGTTTTTTTTAATCTCTTTTCATTTTCATGAAAAACTACAAGGATATGCAAATATGAGAATCTGCAAGGTGGCCTACAGCCAAAACGAAATGAACCCCGACGGAGAAAATAGCCTTGAGGCAGCCCCTACACGCTTTGCTGGGCATGTCCATTCTTTTCTAGCTGCGTCATGACAAAGCTATTTTCTGATCGATGGCCCCCATCGCTGCGCTTGTACTTGTTTTACTGAACGGCGTTACGCTCGTATTATGGTATGTTGGGCTGCATAAAAACGACTGTGTGTTCGTGTAGAAGGAGAAACTTTGCCAGCAGACTGAACTGTCTATATAAATTATTAAAACCACAAAAAAAATTACAAAAACATTTGAAAGAAGGAAACATTTCACACGATAACACCAAAATGTACTTCATTTTGAAGTATAGCTATTTAGAAGATAACACTGTTTATCTGGAAGTACTTGTAAGCTTACTTCCTGTGTACAGATCCAGCATACCTGGCTCACCTTTGCTGACTGGGGTATTGTATTGCTTGGGGGAGGGGGACACATATTTTCCCTTGGTGAGGGGGGATTTCTCGTGCTCACGAGTCAACCTTCCCGTAGGTGCCTTCCGGGGGTCGATAGCACCGAGGAAACGCCATCAGCTGTAGAATGTTGAAGGCGTACTTTCGGCACCTAATGTTCTTTTGCACGTTCTCAATCCGACATCCGTCTCTGGGAACGACGAGCAGGTGGGGGTGG